>SDVV010002622.1:0-22629 GCA_016164225.1 Gammarus roeselii
GAGGCGCTTCAGCCCAGATGCACTATGTTAGAGGCGCTTCAGCCCAGATGCACTATGCTAGAGGCGCTTCAGCCCAGATGCACTATGCTAGAGGCACTGCAGCCCAGGTGCACTATGTTGGAGGCGCTTCAGCCCAGATGCCCTATGCAGAGGCTCTTCAGCCCAGATGCCCTATGCTAGAGGCGCTTCAGCCCAGATACACTATGCTAGAGGCGCTTCAGCCCAGATGCACTATGTTAGAGCTGCTTCAGCCCAGATGCACTATGCTAGAGGCACTTCAGCCCAGATGCACTATGCTAGAGGCGCTTCAGCCCAGATGCACTACGCTAGAGGCGCTTCAGCCCAGATGCACTATGCTAGAGGTGCTTCAGCCCAGATGCACTATGTTAGAGGCGCTTCTGCCCAGATGCACTATGTTAGAGGCGCTTCAGCCCAGATGCACTACGCTAGAGGCGCTTCAGCACAGATGCACAACGCTAGAGGCGCTTCTGCCCAGATGCACTATGTTAGAGGCGCTTCTGCCCAGATGCACTATGCTAGAGGCGCTTCAGCCCAGATGCACTACGCTAGAGGCGCTTCTGCCCAGATGCACTATGTTAGAGGCGCTTCAGCCCAGATGCACTATGCTAGAGGCGCTTCAGCCCGGATGCACTATGCAAGAGGCGCTTCAGCCCAGATGCACTATGCTAGAGGCGCTCCAGCCATGATCATGATGAGCAGGGAGAGTGATTTGGAAAAGTGTATAGTGTGTCGGATCAGCCGTTTAGATTTTATCGAAGAAACTCATCGTTTACAACAAATTTTCTTGTGAAGCTGAACTAAATATATTATGTTTATAGATTTCATGTTCTCATGTTACGGTATAAGCCCAAAAAATCATGTATTTCGAAATAAATTATCCTCAAAAGAAACGCGATCATCTTTGTGCCTTTTCGAAACCCTTATTAAACAGCGAACTTCCCGAAAATCTTGTGAATAAGATAGTACACGATTCTGCAGAAAAGTGATCAAGCATACTCGCGCGACCTTGTTTACACGAGTCGTCTAAGGGTGCGCTTCAAACACCAACGAACGAACCAGAGACCTTGTTCACAGCAGCTGTCAAAAAGCGCGAAATCAACACTACCGAGGGTACCAAAGACCATGTTTACACCAGCCGTCAAAGGTTGCGCTTCAAACACCACCGATAGGACCAGAAAAATTGTTTTGAGCAGCCGTCAGAGGGTATGCTCCCAACACCACCGACAGGACCAGAAACATTGTTTACAACAGCTGTCAAAGGGTGCGCTCCCACCGACAGGACCAGAAACATTGTTTACAGCAGCCGTCAAAGGGTGCGCTCTAAACACTGCCGTCATGACCAGAGCCCTTGTTTACATCAGCCTTCACAGGACGCGTTCCTAGCACCACCAACAGGATCAAAGCAGAGCTAGGGCCGGGACGGAGACAATAACAAACCGGCTTTCAAATTTGGCAGATGGCAACTTTCACTCAAAAAATATAACAACTGTTCTGGCTCTTTGAAATTGGAAATAATTGTTTCTTCTTGCGTGTGATTCAAGTCAATGAATAGAGCGTGTCAACAGATGGATGATATGAGAGGCAAAGAGCTCAATCATCAGCTAGAGTATAATAGGGAAATGAGCTGCTGTAGAATGATATAAGAGGCAAAGAGCTCAATCACGAGCCAGAGTATAATAGGGAAATGAGCCGCTGTAGGATGATATACGAGGCAAAGAGCTCAATCACGAACCAGAGTATAATAGGGAAATGAGCCGCTGTAAAAATTTCCTTGTATTAAAAAATTTAGTTAACAGGAGTGAAAGTGTGCTATCTTTCGATCACGGACTGTGATCCTCATCAGGAACAATAGAAATAATTAAAATGCGAAAATCTGAGAAGGTAAAAAACGTAAATTTATTTTTTTACAGTTTCACTAAGAATTCATACAACAGTAAAACTTACAAATACCGGTTTAGCCACATTCTCCAGTCTGTGGCATCGTCTGTGGGAAACCTGTACAGTATGCCACCTTCCCCGCCCCATAGGTTGAGTGGCTGTCACGACGTCAGTAGTTCATTCTGAAACAGTGGAAGCCGGAGCCTCACCCTGGAAAATAACACCTAAGCAATCGGGCAAGTTGTAAGGAGCAAATGGACGTATTTGGAAGTCAACTCAGCTGCTGTTTGCGGATGATACAGCACTGGTGGCAGATAGATGATTGCATTGTTGTTCCAATATTTCTTGTCATTGAAGCATATAATGAACAATCGATTGATTGAAAGATTGATTCATATATCCCATCAAAGAGATTGTAGTTACTTCTTTTGTATAGGCACAACTATACAATAATACATACATACATACATAAATAGTAACTCGCAAGCTGGAAGTGACTAATTCAAAAGTAGTATGTGACTTCGCTGATGGCACAACATCAAAGTTTTTATAAAAATTATTATGTTTCGCTCAAAGAAAATCAGAAATGCTATGCTGTTCGGTCTTTATTATCGGGGTAATAAATGTAAATTAGGAACGTTAAATCGATGTCAGGAAACGCCGCCTACACCAGCTACTGTAACAATAAATGTATTATGTGTCCCCGTCTACTAGCCTTAATTTTACGAAGAAGATCGGTTTTGAATGCCGATTTTTACCGCGAAGTGTTTTCGTAGTAGTTTAATCGACTGAAATTAAAAAAAATCGACGATTTTTTTGCTTCAATGAACCCGACGGTAACTATTATATATGATGCTCTGCACTGATTTGACCGACGGCATTGTTGAGATTGTCCTCAAGATTGTCTGAAATACTATTAAAAAAAACACTGATTGATCGTATCCTTCGGGTAATATTCAATTTGACGGACGCATAGACTGCCATTACTAAATACACAGGCTCTAAGTACAGGCTCTTTGTTTTGCTTATATTGGTGGTTCCAGTCATTGTGAGTGTAATGGTTAAAAAACGGATAATAGGTTATGTACGTAAACCGAAGAGCTAGACAGTCTCTGGTTTGTGATTCCAGCCACGACACCAGAATGTGCCGACCACAAACAAATACAGGTTTAGTACATTCTCCAGACTGTGGTGTCGTGTGACGGAATACCTGTAGAGTATACCAACTTCCACACCCTTTGGGATGAGTGACTGTTAGAACGTCAGTAGCTCATTCTGGAGCTCTGGAAGCCGGAGCCTCCAACTGGAAAATAACACCTAAGCTCACGGGCAAGTTGTTAGGAGCAAATGGACGAAGTTGAAAGTCAACTCAGCTGCTGTTTGCTGATGATACAGCACTGGCTAGTATTGGAGTCTGGTTGGGTGTGTGAGAAGTGGATGCTGCGAGTTAATATGAGATAAATGTAAAATATTGAGACGTACAAGACAGCGAAATTAGGAGGAATTATTTTATTAATGTTCCTGGTGGAGTAGACTAGACTAGTGGGAACTAATGTGAAATGGAGAGTAGAGGAATGGGGTAAAGTGTGTAATGGGCTGTAGGACATTAGGTATGGGAGCAAGGAGAGGGTCGTGAGAGGTTATAGTTCCCTCAACTGAGCTTCACGGGGATGAGAATGTGGACACGAGAGTGGAAGAGAGGATGAGGTTGAAGGATTTCGGAGATGAGATGTTTGAGATGTGGAGCCGAAGAGACGTTGTGGGATAGGATCATGAGATGTTTGAGATGTGGAGCCGAAGAGACGTTGTGGGATAGGATCAATATTAACCTTGTTTAAAGAAGAACGGGAGATGTGAGGAAGCTGGAGGCCATTATATATGCGCTTGTTTTGAGGCGATTCGAACACTTGTTATAACATTTCGCTTTTACGCTTCATTTATTTCTTAGACCATATGTCTTTTGTCCACTGCTGCTGCAGTTCGTAGAGCTTGAGGTTCTCACTGCGTAACAAACTGTGTAGGCCAATGAACCCTTGTGGAGTTACTCGATTTGAATCGCTGTTATGTGTATTTTTTAGATAGCCCTCGGATTTGGTTACTCGCCCGAGAGTGTATGCCATTTGTGCCTGTCGAAGGGAGAGGAAGTCAGCATTTTTGTGCAGACATAGGATAACCAGTCAGCCATGTGTTTATTCTAAAGGTCTAAACGGTGGCCTCCATAGCTATGTATGTGATAACTATTTAGGGCGGAGTCTATGATTTTGCATTGTGTGCAAATAAGATCAAAGAATAAGGATGAAACGCCCCTTTAGAGTTTAGTAAACCGTATGACCGTCCCTTCATCGGAGAGTTCGTGTCTTCCTTCACTTCATCTCAGGCACGGCTCCCTTGCTGAGACTCCAGGTCTTTTCGGGCAGTGTGGACACAGGGACAGCAGGGAACACAGCTTGTTCACAACGCACCGTCTCTGTTTGTCTTCGTACTCGCTGACAATTACAAGCCTCTGTGTTCGGGTACTATTCAACCCTATTACATTATCATAACAGCTTCACAATATTAATCGTACACCTTTGACATTCAGCTGCCCCCGTTTATGTGTTCTTGTTTTATTATTCAAAATAATATGACAAGCATATGGTGTATTAATATAAGCCTTGCACCACCATTAAGTCTTAATTAACGACTATTTACTATACAAGTTCGTAACACACTCTGAGGACAGATAATGAGAGATTGATGAGAAGTTGGCTGAACTCGAAGATGAGTCGACAAAAGCCTAGAGGCTTATAGAAAAAGAGACATCAGTGTGGAGGTGGCGAGAAAGCGTGCAATGAATTCACCGGAGTTGAGAATGAGTGTGAATGGATTAGTTTGATGCGGCCACTGTTTGCTTCCCGCTTTTGGCCGTCACGTTGAGAAGTGGGATCTACGAATCAGCAATATGCCAGTGAATGCATTTAGACCCTGCTGCTGACATCGATCTCCGACTTCACTCCTGACCGGATGTGTATTTTGTGGACCATGATCGAACCCTGTAGTCCTTAATAATAAAGTTTTGGTATGTGTTAAAGAGCTTGCAAGAATTGTGAGGCGCGACTTGCCACCGGCATCATGTCTTCTCTGAGAATTACGTGTATCTGTTCTCAATTTAATAATATATTGTTTTAGCTCGACCAAAAATAAGTTGTGTTTTGATCAACCCATCTAAATTATACTGTTGCATTATTTGTTTTGTTAATTACCCGTGCTGAAGAGGACACGCTCTCCCACATGGGGAGTAAATAATATGTGACTAATTTAATTAAGTAAATTGATGGGGACTCACTTGAGCAAGAGAATATACACACTGTGACTTACCTATGCAGTTGAATAAAAAGACTGTGACTCACTCATGTATAGGAGAGTGAAAAGACGTTTAATCGTAAGCACGGGAGAGTAAGTTATCAGTGACTCGCTTACTCATGTTCGTGAAGTGACTGTTACTTTTTTAAACAGTAGATAAAATAGATGGGGATAGTGACTAGCTTACAGAGAAGATTAAATAGACGGAATAAACTTACATATGAAAGACAATATACGGTGACCCGCTTGCATAAGAGACTAAACTGGAGGCAGGCCGCTTGCACATAATTAAAATAGTCTGTGACTTATTTGGCGAAGAGACCCACTTGTAAATTAGATCAATTTGAGGTCGATCCTCAGGCCAGCCAACATCATCAAATACGTGAGAAAAGGTGATGATGGAAGTTTTACTCAACGTTATTCATTTATTGCAGCAAGAAGAGACATGAATAATGACAACATTGTCCTATTTCATTTTCATAACCAGTTAATTTTATAAGCTAATACGCAATGTGTATAGTTTACATTTTTGGTTTTAATTTAAAATTACATTTGAATTTGTTAATGCAGTGGTTTCGCCCTTGTACAATGAAACACCGGATTTCTCATATACATTTGAAAAAAATAAAGCACATCGACTTTCATTGTTTCTTCTGGAGAGCGTAAGTAAACTTAGATTTAAATTGAATTTAAAATCATATGGCGGTGAATTGCGTAGGATTGAACACGACTTCTTTTGTTTCACCGCGTTAGGACACATGTCCTTTCATTAGGTATAAAAAATAAATGAAAATGTAACTTAATTTCTCAGCATCAGGGGATTTTTTTTTATATCGCTGTCTCCATGACTTTCAACGGAAATGAACACAACATGAAGAAAATCTAACATACAACATTTGTCATCTCTTTCAATCCTTAGATACAGTTCCCCTCGTAAATCCTCTTCCACGATATCTCTAACCTGTCTTCCCGATGCGTCCGTTTGCCCTCCTGATCACCAATGACGGCTGTCGAGTGGTCCTCAAACAAAGACGAGCTGCTATTGGTGGTCGCTTATGGGGAATTGATGGCCATAGTAGTAATGCTGGGAAGAAGATGGAACGTTGAGTGCTAGTAGTTGGTGAAGTGCAATTTTTTTAATATCAGCTCCTGTGGAAGTCCTGGGGATTGATGGTCATGGCAGTAATGCTGAGAAGGGGAGGAAACGTTGATTGCTAGTAGTTGGGGAATTACAACCTTTTCGATGATTGGCTTCATCGAAGTCTTGGGGAATTGATGGTCTCGGTAACGATGCTGGGAAGTGGAGGAAGCGTTGATTGCTAGTAGTTTGGAAGTTCAACGTTCAACGACAGTTTGGTTCTTGTGGAAGCCGAGCTGTTGTTGTAATTTTTCTAAGGTATGCGGATTCTAGCTTGCGTGAACCCAGATGGAAATCAGTGATAACATTTATGGCAAACCAAGAGAAGATAAGCTTATTTTTTACCTCACCAAGGTCAAATCAAAGTCGTTTACACGCGGCCGGGTAAACTCAGCCATCGGTCGCCCTCGCGTGACTGTATCGTAGATTGGCAGCTCTCGGTCAACAAGATTTGAACACGAAATATCCAATAAGAAAAAAGCCGTTGAGAATTGAATAAAACAGAATATGTTGTATGGAAGCAATGGATTTTATGCCATGCCACGGGCGTGGGAATCTTACGGGATTGCGCACAAAGACTCTTTTAGCTGCCCGAAGTGTTGAACAAATGTTAGTTCAACTTAGTTTCACCTTAGTTTCACCTTGAGCCGAGATGGCTCCGACCCACTGTCTAGCCCTTGGTCATATTCTTACTCAATGTATGTTCATATTATCATTTTACCTCGGCCCGCTCCGACATAGACTTAATAGTATATGAGAATCTGAGTGTCCAACAAGGATCCGACCACAGATGACTATGTCTGTAGTTTTCCTCCTAATTCAAGCTGTTACGTTATGTGCTAAAATATCATATGTAATTGCGCGCACCGACATTAGACTCCTAATATAGAGCCTTTGCCCGGCCTGGTCGCCACATGCTCACGGCCCCATGACCTCCGGAGAACGGTCCCTTCCTGAATAGGATCCCATGATAAGCTCGGCCACTTGGCTTTCCAAAAACACCTCAAGGTGTTCTGGCATAGATCCTTAGTATATAAGCTAGGTTTGCATCCGAATCTCCGTGCAACTCTCCAATCTTGCCTCTATCAGTCTGACTACTCAAAATAGCTAGTTACCCTAACCGTATCTAGTAAAAATAACTCATTTGAAACTTCTTACTAGATCGTTGATTGTGGAATAAAGATTAAGAAAATTCGAAGTGTTTACTTCAACTCATAACCAGTCACATCTAAGTAGAAGCCCAAAGAACAAGATAGTTCATAATACTGGCGACGAGGATGAGATAGTCAGAGTCCAAATACTAAAAATACAACGTCCTAACCGGCCAGAGGAAGAGGAGAGCATCACATCCGACTACAAGGAGAGCATCACATCCGACTACAAGGAGAGCATCACGTCCGACTACAAGGAACAGCGAGGAGCAGAACGTACTACTCGTCGAACTCCAGAAAAACTTGAGTATAATATGCACGTTAAACTAATAAACAATAACTGATATATAAAGTGTTAACTGAATACATAAAGTGTTAAACTTTCACACTGAAAAGTGGAAGTTATAAGAAAAGAAAGCGTTGTGTGATCAAGAAAATAACTTATATTACGGTCAGTAACTCTTAAACCAAATGGCAGTAAATACCTTAACAATCCTTCAGGATTTATCCAAATTCGCCGGCAACCCTAAAGCTGGAGAACCGTTTTTTATATCAGACATCGATGCGCGTACGTTCCTGCGAACCGTCGAGAATCATTTCTTACAAAACAGTGTTGTCGCGGACGACAAAAAATTACAAATTTTATTCTCTTTGATTGACAAAAAACGCGGAAACGCTATAAGACTACTCGCTTGTTATGCTGGAAGACAGGTCACATTTAATAAAGTCAAATCAGACTTCTTAAATATGTACCCGTCTTTCAAAGTTACGGAATTCAGACACGCCGCCCGAGCTTTACTAGGAACTAAACTTACGTCTGATAACATGTTCTGCGGAATGACCGGGTTAGAAAATGCGTCGCGTGCCGTAGCAGAGGCCTATCTAAAAAATAAGGTTCTTACTAAGGGAGAATTCAGCAAAAGAACCGTACTGACAGGTACCATCCCAGTTCCGCCCACGCCGACAACTAGCTCATCCGCTTCCACTGCAATACCCGCCCCATAGCCGATCACTTTGATTAACGTCGTACAGAATTTCGTAATGCATCTATTCATAGCTTCTCAAACGGAGAACAAAGTGTACGATAAACTGTCCAATTTTGGACCTCGAAACACTACTACCAAGTTTATGTCTGAGACAGTCAAAACTGTCGCTCAGCATAAGCTGCTCGCGGCGACTAAAAAACAAGGCAACTCGGACGAAGCTATTGGCAGGCCAGGCAACAAACAACCTCGGTAAACTTAACCCCCCCCCCCCTTCGTCGACGACTGAACAAAGAACGACACCTAGCACAGTCAATAGCAACCGGTCGCCTATATCTTGTTTTAACTGTGGAAAGAGCGGTCATGTAAAAAAAGGAATGCAACTCATGTGCATTCTGCAAAAAAATACGGGCACACCGTCAAACTATGTAAAACGCGACTAGCGCAAGCCAAGGGCAAATACTGTGACCAATGCAAAATCAAAGACTCTCATAGCACTAGCGAATGTATGCGGAATACCCGCGGTCCACCACGAAAAGTTTCACAAACTTACGTGCGCATGACACAGGCCGATGACCCTACGACAGACCAACACGACGAACATGCAAGCCATGACGTCGAGGATGGTAACTGGGACTCTAATGTTTATGACTGAAATGACGAGCCTAATCAGTACTGACTAGGGACACCACAACCTAGGGAACGAAACGAGAATAGCATAATTGTCCCGCGTTTAAACGTTGAAATTAATGGTAGAGAACTAAAAGCCTATATAGATACCGGAGCTTCTAAGACGCTCGTAGCTGACTGCGCTCAAAACTGAGGACTACGACTTGGAACCCTATAGTTAGTGGCCAAGTATTAGATGCGAATAGAAATCAAATCCATATTCTAGGACAAGCAACAGCTTAGGTCGAGACACCTGCGGGATGCTTTAACACCCGTGTTCTAATATTTAAAAAGAGTGATCGTATAAAACATGACCTGTTGATTGGCATGAACATTTTACGTCACGCAGTAATAAACTTCACCAATAAAAAGTTGAGTTTCTCACTTCGCGAAAACGTTACTAGCAAATCAACCGTAAAATTCGCACTCAGACTCACGTTAAGTGACAGTATACTCATGAGTGAAGTACCCGCTAAGGTCGCCTGTGCCGCGACAGAAAATGAAAGTTCACCCTACTGCAGTGAGGCCACCAACACAGCAGAGGAAGGTGCTTCGGCTGGCAAACCAGTTCTGATCAAACAGGTTTCGCCTGCACGAGCAACTCCCCTTTGCTGTACGGCCCCAGACCAGTCTCAGATTTTTTTTTGTGTACATCTAAGCTACGACGTAACGATACCAAGAAACACTATGATGATAGCTACGGTCCCAATTAATAAAAGAATCATTAATGGGCGAGACGTAATACTACATCACACTCAACTCAGCAATGAAGTGGCTATAGCTGGAGCACTAACACTGGCTGAGAACAAAAGTGTGAAGGTCAACTTCACAAATATGAGCGACAAACCAGTACTTCTAAAAAAGGCACGAACCTATGTAATGCTGAATATCTAACGTACGAAACTGAACTTGTAGCAATAAACCGTTGACGCAAGAGGACATTAGTTGTGGTGACCCCAATGAGACAACAGCCTTGCTGGAAATATTAAAACCATCACCGAAACGCATGTTGGCTCCCCGGTGGACCTCTAGGAAAATACACGGGAGACCAGTTAAAATTAACACTAAAGGGAGATCTCGTGGTGAACAAAGCACCGTACCGAATACCCTATGCGTATCAGGGGTTATTAGATAAGAAATTAAAATCATGCTAGAAGAAAAAACAATTTCGCGTTCAAAGTCTTCCTATAACAGTCCATTAATCATAGTCGAGCGCGGCGCCAGTGACATTAGAGCAGTCATTGCCTTCCGGCAATTAAACGATATTAGTCAACCTTTGACCTTTCCCCTTCCGCGTATTTCTGATGTACTAAACTCCCTGGGTCAATCAACATACATGATCACGCTAGACCTCGCGAGCGTACCACCAGTGTGAGATACATCCAGACGATCGCGAAAAAACGGCTTTCACTGTAGGAAGCAGCAAATACGAGTGGAATCGAGTACCCTTCGGGCTTCAAAGCGCACCAGGATTCTTTGCTCGCGTAATTAATGATATACTCTACGACACTCTTGGTCCACAATGTCTCGCGTACATGGACGATATCACACTATTTAGTAAATCGACTGAGCAACACATAAAAACGATCGAGAACTTCTTACGGAAACTGAGCGAAGCCGGAAGTAAACTCAAAATCCAAAAATGCACTTTCTTCGCCAACGAGGTAAAATTCCTCGGTTTTCAAATGACCAAAGAAGGCATGGAAATGACCGACGAATGAGTAGCAGCAATTAAGATGATGCCAATGCCGACAAACAAAAAACAAACCCAGTCTTTTCTGGTAGCAGTTTATTACTTTCGTATGTTTGTCCCCAAATTCGCAGAAATTGCAGAACCACAGTACGAACTTCTCCGAAAAAACGTTCCCTTTCAATGGACATCTGCCCAGACTAATGCGGTCGAAAAATTAAAAATAACATTGTCTCAAGCCCCGATAGTGAAATTCCCAAATTACGACTTACCGTTTCACCTTTATACGGATGCCTCGAATTCCGGTATAGGCGCAGTACTGATGCAAAAATACGATGAAAAATTACACCCCGTAGCGTACGTATCGAAAATACTAAACGATGCCCAAAAAAACTACTCCGCTACGAAGAAAGAGGCCTTAGCTCTTGTATATGCACTAAAGCAGTTCAGGCGCATAATTCTCTTGTTTACAATACACGTGTACACCGACCATAAACCAGGTGCTAAAATATCATATGTAATTGCGCGCACCGACATTAGACTCCTAATATAGAGCCTTTGCCCGGCCTGGTCGCCACATGTTCACGGCCCCATGACCTCCGGAGAACGGTCCCTTCCTGAATAGGATCCCAGGATATTCTCGGCCACTTGGCTTTCCAGAAACACCTCAAGGTGTTCTGGCCTAGATCCTTAGTATATAAGTTCTGCTTGTTGCTGAGCGCTCTGACTAGGTTTGCATCCGAATCTCCGTGCAACTCTCCAATCTTACCTCTATCACTCTGACTACTCAAAATAGCTAGTTACCCTAACCGTATCTAGTGAAAAGAACTCATTTGAAACTTCTTACTAGATCGTTGATTGTGTAATAAAGATTAAGAAACTTCGGAGTGTTTACTTCAACTCATAACCAGTCACATCTAAGTAGAAGCCCAAAGAACAAGACAGTTCATAATACGAAGATTGTGCTCTTAAATTCCTTGTGAAAAATCGAATTTTATATTTTCGAAAGATTTATGTTTCATGAGGATTTATGGTGCTTGTTACAATTTTGAGTATCGCATGACTTTTTGCAGGAGATCAATTTGTTGCCTTGTGACTGATTTTGTTGCCTTGTTGCTGAATTTGTTGCTTGGATGAAGAACTGAAGTTTATGATGGATTTCGATTTCTGTCGCACTTTTAACTCTTTGTATACGTATTGAAGAAAACCTTAGATGCTGAATAGATATACAAAACTCATGGATAACGACCAACGGATAATTATTTAAACAACTAAATGACTTGTGAACCAAACTAGTGTTTTATTTTCACCGTTGCTCGAATAGTTCGAGTGTTGAAGAGAATGTTCTTTTTATATGTAATCTCATTTGCAAAAAAGAATTAATCCTAATTGGGTATTAAATGACAATCAATCATGTATAAAGTTTTTTTCCTGATTGAAACTGTTCTTCCCCAGCATCCGTTCTCGTTATAATCTCTTCCTAACCCAATCGCATCTTCCCATCTGATTTTCAATGTACTCCTCACACACTCCATTCATCTCACACCCTCCATTCTTCCTTGTGCAAGCTCTCCATAATACTCTTCATTAATAGAATTCCCATTTCAATTCATTTCCCACCAATCTCCCACCAATCTCCCATCTCACTTCCCACCAATCTCCCTGCTTTCATTCTCTCCTTGTTTTCAAACTGACTCATTACTCCCGTATTAAATTTGGTGCATGAATCTCATTACACACGCCTTCTAATTTGAACATCATCAAACCTAATCCCATCCATCATATTACTCCTACCATGACAGAATTACGTTTCAAGAGTAATAGATTTAGCATTACTGTTGTTCCCTCATATCCTTCTCTGCTCGATAAAGAATCTTTCTCTCTTCACTTTGAATATATGTCTCTTATAGACTCAAGACTCACTAATCGGATCCAACATCTCATACGTCTCTTTCGTTCTACTGCTTATCTTTACTTCCACCTGGACTATACATGCAAATCCATGTATTTAAGGAACTGCATAAATTCCAGGGATACACTTTTTTTTGCCAGATTCCAGTAATGGACTCATTTTGAGAACATCACTCGTTACCTTAATTTTACTCACATTTACTCCCAGCAACTTCCTTTCACAATCTCTATATCAAAGTTGGAGACCTGCCAGCTAAAGTTCTTATCCAAAACTTCTCCCAGGGTCAGAGCATTGGAAAACAACGATGGTTACTGCAGCCTATTTTCGACCGTTCTCTCCTAGGGATTTCCAGCGCCATACAACACATCGTTTTCCACCTGCCAAACCAATACATTAAATAATATTGTACAACGAAGCACACATTTGAATAGCCTGTCATGGAGTAATTCTCATTAGAAATCACGAATCATACCAATCTCATCATCCGCACCCACGGAGTGGATGCGGATGCCACAACAACCCATACCAATGATGTACGTCCCTGTGAACTGAACCATGGACCGTCTGCCAATTTTTGAGAGCCATGTGAGCATTATCTCTTCGAAACGTAGGTATTTATTGCAAATTCTTGCTCACAAATAATCTTTATACCCGAGATTAGCATTGAACCATTGCAATTTCTTTCTTTTTCATCCATCACTCCACCCGAGTTATTTACCCACTTGACACGAGATATTTAAAAAAATCAAATTGATCAATTTGCACATGTATCTGACTCGTTAATGCAACACACAATACGGACTGCGCGTAATAGTATATTGGAAAGTCTACGCAGTTATTAGAATTTGTCAATACAAATGATTCATTCACATAAAAAATGTACAAACTTACAAGCACTATAATTAATGTTTAAGTAATAGGGTTTTGTTCCATGATAAAAGTGTGTGAATTGAGATTTGAGTCTCCATATCAATATTTTAAATTATTGATTTGTTTTCAAACGCATTTTTCTTTGAACTACTGTGATCAAATTCTAGCTCATGCAAATGGGAATCGTCATTAGTCATTGCGGTCGTCATTCATGAGTAACTGATGCCAATGGGTAAATCAACTCATCATGTTGAACTGGCAACACTGTTTTCTCCCGTCAAGATATCTCACTCGTCAAGGAACGGTGCTGGACCAGCTCGGGGGGGATCTCTCAGTAGTGCCATGGCTCTCATCAAATCTTTTTGTTGGTGCTGAGGCTCCGACTCGAACACGCGAGTAAAGCCGACTTTAGTCTGGAGTTGGCTCAATGCTTTTCTGGTCCCCCGGGAGGCGAAGTTAACGGCGCGTGTTGAAATTAGTTGGCAGAGTTTCCCAGACTGGGAAAACGGCGAGGGATAACTCGGACCAGTTTCCTAATTAGGAAACCAGGGAGACTCTTGGGACATGGTCACTGATTTCGTTCCTGTAAAAATGATGTTGGTTTGTTCATGGAACAGCAAGAGAGGGAATTAGCAATAGGCGAAATAAAGACTTAGAACATTTTTTTACAAAACAATTCAAAAATATTATTTATGATTACATTGCAAAAATCTGGCTCACCGTATCCTGTTCATTAATGTAAATACTCTCCTCGATTAAATGAATCTCACCAAATTATGTATCATATTTTCAGGTTAGATTATGAGGGAGTAGAACGATGATCACATCCTAGATTCAATTACGGACTACAAGGTCATTACTATGATCGATCGTGGAAAATATTTACACATGCATTATTAGATTATGTCGTTCATCAAGTTCACATGCTTTATCAATACACAATGTTGTTTAATTAATATTTCAATTTACCAATAATTCTATTATGTGTGATCATGGACTACTGTACCATTACTTCTTTTGTGTGTGATCATGAACTATTGTACCCTTACTTCTATTGTGTGTGATCATGAACTACTGTACTATTACTCCTATTGTGTGTGATCATGAACTACTGTACCATTACTTCTATTGTGTGTGATCATGAACTACTGTTCCATTACTTTTATTTTGTGTGTATGATCATGAACTGAACTATTGTGTGCGATCATGAACTACTGTACCATCACTTCTATTGTGTGCGATCATGAACTACTATTCCATTACTTTAATTGTGTGTGTATGATCATGAACTGAACTATTGTGTGTGATCATGAACTACTGTACCATTACTTCTATTGTGTATGATCATGAACTGAACTATTGTGTGTGATCATGAACTACTGTACCATTACTTCTATTGTGTGTGATCATGAACTGAACTATTGTGTGTGATCATGAGGTACAGAGAGACAATATTGATATGGAGAGAGAGAAAAATAAGGATGGTTTGAATATGTTTTGGATATATG
This sequence comes from Gammarus roeselii, assembly GCA_016164225.1. Lineage (NCBI taxonomy): Eukaryota > Metazoa > Arthropoda > Malacostraca > Amphipoda > Gammaridae > Gammarus > Gammarus roeselii. Next base: position 15,163 of record SDVV010002622.1, read on the forward strand.
TTGCAGCGCAGGGAGGAAGAGCACCACTACATCGTACATTCCTGCACGCAACATGCTCATTTAACAACCAGTTGGAGTGCCAATGTAATAGCGATGGCCTCTCTCACAAGGTAACTTGAAAGAAACGAACATGTGTAACTACCAGCACATGGGAACCATTACACTTATTTCGACATTATTTTAATGAAGGTACTCTTTAAAACATATTCTTTGTATAATTATCAATGCAGGTAGACGATTATCAGGTCTTGGTTGATAGATAATTCTGCAGTTTACATTCAGGCTGCGAAATTCAAGGAAACACGAACTGCCATGTTTATATCTCTCAGGGAATGCGAGATCCAAGGAATCAGGAAACTGCCATGTCTATGTCTCTCAGGGAATGCAAAATTCAAGAAATCTTGAACCGCCATATTTATGTCTCTCAGTGTTATCGACATAACAAAGTTCACACTCTTTATTCCATCTAATTAGAGCATTGTGCATGCGGTTGTGCATGCGTGTGCTCTCGATATTGTTCCATGCCTGTGCTCTTAATATTGTTACATGCATGTGCTCTCAATATTGTTCCATGCATGTGCTCTTAATATTTTTCCATGCGTGTGCTCTTACTATTGTTCCATGCATGTGCTCCTAATATTGTTCCATGCATGTGCTCTTAAAATTGTTCCAAGCATGTGCTCTTAATATTGTTCCTTGCGTGTGCTCTTACTATTGTTCCATGCGTGTGCTGTTATTATTGTTCCATGCAGGTACTCTTAATATTGTTCCATGCATGTGCTCTTAATGTTGTTCCATGCATGTGCTCTTAATATTGTTCCATGCGTATGCTCTTAATATTGTTCCATGCATGTGCTCCTAATAATGTTCCATGCGTGTGCTCTTAATAATGTTCCATGCGTGTGTTCTTAATATTGTTCAATGCATGTGCTCATAAAATTGTTCCATGCTTTTGCTCTTAATATTGATCCATGCATGTGTTCTTAATGTTGTTCCATGCACGTGCTTTTAATATTGTTCCATGCTTGTGCTCTTAATATTGGTCCATGCATGTGCTCTTAATGTTGTTCTATGCATGTGCTTTTAATAGTGTTCCATGCATGTGCTCTAAATATATGTCTATGCATGTGCTCATAATATTGGTCCATGCATGTGCTCTTGATATTATTCCGTTCGTGTGCTCTTAATATTGTTCCATGCATGTGTTCATAATAATGTTCCATGCATGTGCGTTGAATATTGTTCCATGCATGTGCTCTTAATATTTATTCATGAATGTGCTCTTAATATTGGTCCATGCATGTGCTCATAATATTGTTTCATGCACGTGCTCTTAATATTGTTTCATGCTTATGCTCTTAATATTGTTCCATGCATGTGTTCTTAATACTGTTCCATGCATGTGCTCTTAATGTTGTTCTATGCATGTGTTTTTAATATTGTTCCATGCATGTGCTCTTGATATTTGCCTATGCATGTGCTCCTAATATTGGTCCATGCATGTGCTCTTGATATTATTCCATTCATGTTCTCTTAATATTGTTCCAGGCATGTGTTCATAATAATGTTCCATGCATGTGCGCTAAATATGTTCCATGCATGTGCTCTTACTATTTATTAATGGATGTACACTTACTATTGGTCCATGCATGTGCTCTTAATATTGGTTCATGAATGTGCTCTTAGTGGTCCATGCATGTGCTCATAAAAAAAATCCATGCATATGCTCTTAATATCGTTACATGCATGTGCCCTTAATATTGTTCCATGCATGTGCTCATAATATTGTTCCATGCATGTGTTCTTAATATTGGTCCATTCATGTGCTCCTAATATTGGTCCATGCGTGTGCTCTTAATATCGTTACATGCATGTGCTCTTAATATTGTTCTATGCATGTGCTCATAATATTGATCCATGCATGTGCTCTTAATATTGGTCCATGCATGTGCTTTTGATATTGTTCCATGCATTTGCTCTTAATATTGGTCTATGCATGTGCTCTTAATACTGTTCCATGCATGTGCTCTTGATATTGTTCCATGCATGTGCTCCTAATATTGTTTCATGCTTGTGCTCTTAATTTTTCTCCATGAGGCCAATTGCTATCGAATGTATGCCCTGAATTTGTGTTTTATTTTACAAGCTGTAACTATGGCTGTTCCGTTAACTTTCCTTCCCCATATCAAAAACCTCAATATTCTTGACAATTTACTTCATGTTATTTGAAAATACATGCCATATAATCGTGTTTTAAAGCCCTTCTCCTTTTCCATTGAGGACCCGTCCTATAGTTACAGTGACCACTCACACACAACACTCACGTAGTCTCAGCTGGCTCTCCCATTCAATTTTGCCCACCTGGGCTGCCTGCCGGCTGCTCTGCTCTTTCACAAATTTGAAGGCACTCTGTGATATTGGGAGCACTATTATTTTCTCATCTTTTGCGTGAACCTTTTGCTCTTTATATGAGAACGAATGTCTCGACGATGGATTTTGACGGCGAGAAAGCATGGTCACGGAAGTCCATGATATCTGATAGAGTCTTCATCTGGTATATGAAAACAGTAGTCTTGATATTTGGGATGTTTGCAGTCTCTATCGCACTGTTTCAAACCTAGATTCTTGATTGTCAGTCTCGGTGACACTGTTTGCTGATACTGATACCTCGTGGGTACCTGTATCAGCTGTGAGTTATGTTGATTGTCTATGAAAGAGTCGCGGCGCGTAGAGTAATATCTACCAGCGACGAAACAATCTTTAAGGACAATTAACACATTTTCACAGTCAACCGCTGCTCCCCGCGTCACTTTTTTAAAGGAAAATATCCAACACTATGTACTTACGATCACATTCCTGTTTTATTACATTTCATTATCTCTCAACTCCGACCAAGTAAATTCCCTAACTTATGATGTTTGAGTGCGGCAACAGTTAACTGTGCACTGTAGCCGACGCATTCAGCAACATTGACCACACCTGCAAGCTGCTACAAGTGGGCTACAAGGCGCCTCTGTTGAAAGATCATTAAATACGTGGTCATCATTTTAATCAGGGAACGATGTGTTTCTCATTTTAAATATAGTTGTTTGTTTACGTTCCATAAGCGTGAATATTTGTAGGATTCAGTCGTTTCATTTGCATATTTGGATCTGAAATAACAATTGAACGGCTGAGAAGCAGAGTCTCCTAACATTCGGGTTGTCGTAGAAGTAACATTATACAGCGATGTTGTCATGCAATTTGCATAACAACCCTCCAATCAATGGTTGATGTATCTATGAATGTATAGACATACAGCGGTTTCCCCTAATTAGGAGAGTGTCTGAACTATGCTGACACAGAGGGGGGGAGGTGCCCAATCTCCCGCCACAAGACTGCTGTGTCGTTGCCGGGGTTCGAACTTGCGACCTGTAGCACCAGAAGCTGGCACTACGGACGGATGCGCTATCCACCCGGCCACGGCGGCCACAATTAATGGTTGATACTATCAGAAAATGTACCTGTATTCAACGGATGTATGTTCGTGGTCGACGGTTAAACACATATAGATAAAGGATTCCGTATATCAGAGACCAAAAATACATTTTATTATATCATATACAAGATATTTGTAGTGATGTTCAATGTATTAAATGCCAAGCCACCAACTTACATTATTCAAAAGGTTGGATATATTTGTTAGGCAACGGATTTGACACCTAACAAGGAGAATCAACAAATATTCGTTGCCAAATCTCCTATCTAACCATTTTTTTCTATTTGCGTTCTTTTTTCAAATGTCACTAGCAAATTGTACGGCAACTTTCACGCTCGAACGCCGTCTGGAACTTCTGTGACATTGTTTATATTCAACAAAACAGCACGCCATCGCAGAATTCTTCACGTCCCAAAAGCCACATCCATTTATTCCGCCCAAAGAATCCCAAGTTTAGTTGTTTCTCCTTTTTTCGGCTGTGGTGCGCTAATCCGAAAGAGAAGTTTCCGTACCAAACTCAAAAAGTGGAAGTCTCCCGAGGGTTCCAAATTGGCAGGTCGAAGGCCTGGGTCTCATGGCTGGGAGTGCGTAGGAAAAAGGCCGAAAAAGATTCGCTTACCTGTTCGAAAACGCAATTGCCACACACCTGGGTGAGTTGAATAAAAACTTCGGAATAAATATATTCATGTGATATCATACAACTTTCAACAATTCGGTTCCAAGGAATGATCGCGTAGATGCAAAATATGATAAAGTTACCAGAATTAGTGGAATAAACAAAACAAAAAACATCCCAATTGCTCATTATGTCCACTTTCATATCTAACAAATTTGAAGCATTGATGTTCATAATAATTGTCTACTCGATTCGCTTCTGGAAAAATACTTCATCGTCGAAAACAGTTTTTCAAAAGCATTCACTATTCCGCCTCTAATGCAATTGAAACGATATTTTCCAGATTTAAATGGGATTACTTGGAGCAATAATAACTATTTCATTGAAGCGTCACAATAAATAATGACCCTCATGTTATTCAAATAATGTGAAAAACGATACGGCAATCGAGTCACTGACCATCATAAGGTGGTTCACATACCCAACACTACATCCATCCATTTCCCCTGAACCATTCAAAGTTTCAATGCGTCGATTTTTTCTTGCTGTGATGAGCTAATTTCAAAAGTGAAATACTAGAAGCGCACCCCAAAAATTGGATCACGGATGTTTTACTTCGGTATGCTCATTACATTCTGGAATATGAGCTCAGACATCGTCTACAATAAGAATATCAGAAGGATGTTAGGCACAGCATTGTATTGAAACGCACGTACATACATTTCTTGGGTCTAACACAGAACGCCTAATAGTATTGTTGTTAGCAGTTAAATTAGGTCAGCAGGTAATGTAAGTCATCTAAGCAGGTACTGATATTCGTCTTTGAATTAACATATGCCATTTTCAACAAAGTTCTAAAACTAATGTTAGTGCTATATTTTATTCACCAATAGAGGCCTTAAGAGGAAGAAAATGATAACTGTAAAATTTTGGTGAATGACATATGTAGGAATGTTATTTTATTTCATAATAGTTACCCCGTAGACTATAATTTGCTCACGAGGTTGACTTGACCTGATAATTCGTATTGAAAAAAAAAATTAAGGGCTAATAATGAACGAGAAGGAATAATAAAGAACACGAAATAATAATAAAGGACAAGAAGGAGTAATAAAGGACACGACGTCATAATAAAGGACGAGAAAAAAGAATAAAGGACGCAAAGAAATAGCACCTTTCGAGCGATTTTGTTCAAATCCGTCCTCTGTGAATGCGTGTGCTTCGAGTCCAGACTCATGGCTTGATTGTACTAATGATTGATAGATGGTAAATCTTCCTCAGTTCAGTGACCAGGCGATGAGATCGATGACATGCACTCATTCATTGCCGCAATTTGCAACTTGAAATAAATCAAATAAAATTGCATATACCTAAATGAAGTTACAAAGCTAAGACCATTAACATTCCCGCGTGCATTCAACTTAGAAAATCGGATTTTTGATGACGCCTATGTCAACTAAATCGATCCTTTCCAACTCCCAGCATCAACGATAGGCCCATCAATTGAGTATCGACGTCACTAGTCAATCATTATCCATTGCCATGTGTCGACTCGTGATGTCACCAGCGTGTATCACGTACTGTCATTGAAGGGCGGCGAGCGATGCATTTAGCGACGAAATTCATCGTCCATTTCAAAGTTCGTTTGACGGATGACAAGAGGACAAAATTAAACATCAAGTTTTTCATTAGTTTTGTCTGTTTTTTTTTATTTCAATTGTTATCTTGTATTCCTCCTTGTTAGTTGAGGTCCCAGAAAACAATTCCTAATTCTTCTAGAGGAATTGTGCTCTATTCGGAGGGGATACTAAATCATTCAATAAAGTGGATGATATTCCTATGGTTGTGCCGAACTAACGGTCGCCTCCACTGGATCGCAACACAAAGGATGACGTGATTTGTTATAGGTTTCTATTTTACAACAGGACAAGGGATTGAGGATGAGAGATACTTTGCGCTAAAACCATAAATCAAATCGTCTCATGATCTAAGAATTAAAACTATTATACCACCACTATCGACGGGCAGAGAAGTCTAAAATGATCCCGTTGTATGTTATAAAGCTTCAACATTTAACAATGTAATTGTGAATAGGCAAACCTAAAAAAAAATGATGGGGATATAATTTTGAGGAACTGCTTTCATGAAATTTGCAATCTGACCTGAATGGTGTGGGAACATTAGTTTCATAGAGACAAAAAAATCCGCAATAGCAGTAGGCATTTACGTCGTGAATTTTACACAAATGTCTGCAACTCTCCACAATGATGGCATAGGCTGTATGCAAACCTCCATATGATCTTTGCAAAATTCGGGTCGATAAACGAAACATTTGAAAGACATTTGTGCAACGTAACCATGTGTTGATCCACTTGAATGTTCGAATGATTGAAAATGGTAGGTTTATGTTCAACTTTTAAGAGGAATGAGACAAAAATATCTGACGCTAGTGGAACGAAATTCCAAACAGAGGTTCACGGATACTAATATAAAACGCATATCATCGGCGGTTGTGGGATAACATCCAGTAATGACATAATATGTTTAATAATTTGTGGTTCTGTATAATATATTAGTATTTTCAAACTGTACATGATAGAGGATCTATAATTTGAAACAATTTTTGGTTTAATTGATTCTAGGATTTCGACATAAGCTGACGAATTGAAACAACAGGAAGGGGTTTATTGGTCTATTTACTTAACCCTATCCTATCCTTCGGAATGGAAATGTTAGATGCCAAAGAAATTGACCCACTTGTCGGATGTTTTCTTCTTGTGTCGATAGTAAATTTGAAATCAATTAAAATTCGCAAGATAATTCCACATCTCAAATAAACTTCCCAGACTCCGTTGAAAACTAACAGCCACATGAATAACGGGCTGCCAGTCATATTCCATTTTGTCCCAGAATGTATCATGAGTTAGATAAAATATCGAAGTTCAGTAATAGTTGAACAGTAATAGATAAATAAATCTCCATATTCTTCAACAGAAACTTCAACGTAAAATTGCAATCTTTGACGGTCATACCAGCCATTCTAGTTTGAGGATGAATAATAATTTAAAGGAGCTGCGTATTATTACAACAGGGTACCCTTTCCCATTGAAATATATCGTCATTTATACTCAGTATCCGCTTGAAAGACAAAATAATTGATGTCAAATGAACTTGTACAAAATGGAAGTATGAAATGGACAAGCGATAAAAAATGCTGTCTTCTGACAATTGAATCGAAACCTGTAGAAAAAGTATGTTATATTTACTTACAGATGATATATATAACATCGACGTTAATATTTACTCCCATTTTATATAACTTATATGTGACAAATCGGAGAGTACCGTTTACAGAAATAAGTATGTACACATA
>SDVV010002623.1:0-22629 GCA_016164225.1 Gammarus roeselii
AACTTAGTCGACTTCCCCTACAAGCCGAGATCGTGATACGGTAGTGACTTTATTCCCGGAGTCGCCCCGAAAGCGATTTCAAAGTTCCTTTTTAGCATCGCTACTCCATGGAAGTGACTTTATTCCTGCAGCATCTCCGAGAACCTTTTTCACTTACCCTACGAGCTGAGAACGTTGTAGGGTAGTGACTTGGTTCTCGGAGCTGCGTCGAGACCCATTTCCATTAGCCTTATAACCATTGCATCTCCAGGGGAAGTGACTTCATTCCTGCACCTGTCCCGAGAACTCTGTCCACTTTATCTATGAGCCGAGATCTTTGTATGGAAGTGACTTTGTTCTCGGAGCCGGCCCGAGAGCGAATTCAAAGTTTCTTAGAAGCATTGTCACTCCAAGTGAGTGACTTCATGCATGCAGCCGCTACGAAAACATTGTCTACTCACCCTCTTAGCTGAGATCGTTGTAGGGTAGTGACTTTGTTCACGGAGCCGCCCGAAACCCATTTTCATTTGCCTCACAACCATTGCACTTACCAGGGTAGTGACTTCATTCTTGCAGCAGCCCCGAGAACCTTGTTCACTTACCCTACGAGTCGAGATCATTGAAGGGTAGTGACTTTGTTTTCAGAGCCACCCCGAGAGCGATTTCAAAGTTCTTTACAAACATTGCCGCTCCAAATGAGTGACTTCATTCATGCAGCAGACCCGAGAACCATGTCCACTTTCCCTACAAGCTGAGATCGTTGTAGGGTAGTGACATGGTTCTCGGAGCCGTGCCAAGACCTATTTCCATTTGCTCTACAATCATTGCACCTCCAGGGGGAGAGACTTCAGTCCTGCAGCATCGCTGATAAATCAGTCGACTTACCCTACGAGCTGAGATCATTTGCCGAGACCGATTTCCATTTGCCTTACAGCTATTGCACCTCCTGGGGAAGTAACTTCATTCCTGCAGCAGATCTGAGAACCAAGTCCACTTTCCCTACGAGCCTAGATCGTTGTAGGGTAGTGACTTGTTCTCGTAGCGACCGTTATGATATCTTTGTATGGTAGTGACTCTGTTCTCGAAGCCTTACAAGCATCGGTACTCCATGGGAGGGACTTCATTCCTGCAGCAGCCCCGATAACTCAGTTGACTTCCCCTAAAAGCCGAGATCGTGATAGGGTAAAGACTTTAATCTCGGTGCCGCCCCGAGAGCAATTTCAAAGTTCCTAACAAGCATCGCTACTCCAAAGAAGTGACTTCATTCCTGTAGCAGATCCGAAAACTCTGTGCACTTTAACTACGAGCCGAGATCAGTGAAGAAGTGTTACTTTGTTCACGGAGCCGCGTCGAGACCGATTTCCATTTGCCTTACAACAATTGAACCTCCAAGCGAAGTGATTTCATCCCTGCAGCAGCTCCGAAAACTCAGTCGACTTCCCCTGCAAGCCGAGATCGTGATAGGGTAGTGACTTTATTGTCGGAGCCGCCCCGAAAACGATTTCAAAGCTCATTGCAAGCATCGTCACTCCAAGGGAGATCCTTCATCCACGCAATAGCCTGAGCACTATGTCCACTTCTCCTACATGGTGAGATCGTTGTTCGGTAGTGACTTTGTTCACGGAGTCGCTTCGAGACTGCTTTCCATTTGCCTGACATTCATAGCACCTCCAAGGGAAGTGACCTCATTCCTGCAGCAGCTCCGAGAACTCTGTCCCCTTCATCTACGAGCCGATATCATTGTAGGAGTGTTACTTTGTTCGCGGAGCCGCCCTGACCGATTTTAATTTGCCTTACAACCATTGCACCTCCAGCGGAAGTGACTTCATTCCTGCAGCAGCCCCGAGAACCTTGTCCACCTACCCTACGAGCTGAAATCGTTGTAAGGTAGTAACTTGGTTCTCGGAGCCGCACCGAGACCTATTTCCATTTGCCCTAACCATTGCACCTCCAGGGGAAGTAATTCATTCCCGCAGCAGATCCGGTAATCATGTCCTCTTCCCCTACGAGCTGTGATCGTTGTAGGGTAGTGACTTTGGTCTCAAAGCCGCCCCGAGAGCAATTTCAATGTTCCTTACAAGCATAGCTACTTCAAGGGAGTGACTTCATTCCTGCAGCAGCTCCGAGAACTCTGTCTACTTCACCTAATAGCCGAGATCATTGTAAAAGAGTTACTTTGTTTTCGGAGCTGCCCCGAGACCGATTCCCATTTGCCTTACAGCAATTGCCACTCCCGGGGAAGTGACTTCAGTCCTGAAGCAGTCACGAGAACCATTTCCACTTCCACTGCGAGCCGAGTACATTGTAGGGTCGTTACTTTGTTTACGGAGCCGTGACGAGACCGATTTGCATTCATCTTACGCACCTCCAAGATAAGTGACTCCATTCCTGCAGCAATCCCGAGAAGCATGTCCACTTTCTCTACGAGCTGAGACCTTTGCAGGGTAGTAACTTTGCTCTCGGAGCAGCGCCGAGACCGACTTCCTATTGCCTTACAGTTATTGCACTTTCAGGGAAAGTGGCTTCGTCCCTGCAGCAGCCCCGAGAACGCAGTAGACGTCCCCAACAAGCCGAGATCGTGGTAGGGTAGTGACTTTATTCTCGGAGCCACCCCGCGAGCAATTTCAAAGTTCCTAATGAGTATCGACACTCCAAGAGAGTGACTTCATTCCTGCAGCAGCTCTCAGATCTCTGCCCACTTCATCTACGAGCCGATATTATTGTAGGAGAGTTACCTTGCTCATGGAGTCACGCCGAGACCAATTTCCTTTGCCTTACAACCATTGCACCTCCTAGGGAAGTGAATTTATTCCTTCAGCAGCCACGTTAACTCAGTCGACTTTTTCTACGAGCTGAGATCATTATGGGCTAGTGACCTTGTTCTCGGAGACACGCCGAGACCGATTTCCTTTTGGTTTACAGCAATCGCACCCCCATGGGAAGTGACTTCATTCCTGCAGCAACCCCGAAAACTCTGTCCACTTTATCTATGAGCCAAGATTTTCGTATGGAAGTGACTCTCTTTCCGGAGCCGCCCCGAGAGCGATTTCATAGTTCCTTAAAAGCATCGCTACTCCAAGGGATTGACTTCATTTATGCAGCAGCTCCGAGAACTCTGTCCACTTGATCTTCGGGCCAATATCATGGTAGGAGAGTTACTTTGTTCACGGAGCCGCCCCGAGACCGATTTCCTTTTGCCTTACAACCATTGCACCTTTAGGGTAATTGACTTCATTCGTGCAGCAGCCTAGAGAGCCTTCTCCACTTACCCTACGAGCTGAGATCGTTGTAGGGTAGTTACTGGGTTCTCGGAGTCGCGCCGAGACCGATTTCCATTTGCCTTGCAGCCATTGCCCCTCCAAGGGATTTGAGTTCATTCCTGCAGCAGCCCCGATAACTCAGTCGACTTTCCCTACGAGCTGAGATCAATGTAAAGTAGTGACATTGTTCTCGGAGACGCGCCGAGACCGATTTCCATTCGCTTTACAGCAATTTCACCTCCAAGGGAAGTGACTTCATTCCTGCAGCAGCCCCGAGAACTCTGTCTATTTCATCTCTGAGCCAAGATTTTTGTATGGAAGTGACTTTGTTCTCAGAGCCGCTTCGAGAGCGATTTCGAAGTTCCTTACAAGCATCGTCACTCAAAATGAGTGCCTTCGTTCTTGCAGCAGATCCAAGAACCATGTCCGCTTCCCTACGACCTGAGATCGTTGTAGGGTAGTGACTTTAATCTCGGAGCCACCCGAGACAGATTTTCATTTGCCTTACAGCTGTTGCTCCTCCGAAGGAAGTGAATTCATTCCTGCAGCAGCACAGATAACTTTGTCCACTTTATCTGCGAGCCGACATCTTTGAATGGAAGTGACTTTGTTCTCGGATCCATCCCGAGAGCGATTTCAGAGTTTCTTACAAGCATCGCTGCTGCAAGGGAGTGACTCCATTCCTGCAGCAGCTCTGAGTACCTTATCCACTTCATCTACGAGCCGAGATCATTGAAGGAGAAGTATTTCGTTCTCGGAGTCGCCCCGTGACCGAATTCTCTTTGCCTTACAGTCATTGCACCTCCAGGGGAAGTGACTTAATTCATTTTGCAACCACGAGAACAAAGTCCACTTCCCCTACGAGCCAAGTTAATTTTAGGATAGTGACTTTGTTCCATGAGCCGTCCCGAGAGCGATTTCCAAGTTCCCTACAACCTATCGTCACACCGAAGGATTGACTTCATATCTGCAACAGACCCGAGAAACATGTCTACTTTCCCTTCGAGCCGATATCGTTATAGGGTAGTAACTTTGCTCTCGGAGCCGCACCGAGACCGATTACTTTACGCTTTAAAGTTATTGCACCTCCAGTGGGAGGTGACTTCATTCATGCAGCAGCCCCGAGAACCTTGTCCGCTAACCCTTCGAGCTGAGATCGTTGTAGGGTAGAGACTTGGTTCATGGAGTCACGTCGAGACCGATTTCATTTGCCCTACAACAATTGCACCTATTAAGGAAGTAACTTCATCCCTTCAGAAGCCTCGATAACCAAGTCAAATTTTCCTACGAGCTGAGATCATTGTAGAGTAGTAACATTGTTCTAGGAGACCCACCGAGACAGAATTCTATGCAGCTTACAGCAATTGCACCTCCAAGGGAAGTGACTTCATTCTTGCAGCAACCCCGAAAACTCTGTTCACTTCATCTACGAGCCGAGATCATTGTAAGGTAGTGACTTTGTTCACAGAGCCGCCCCGAGAGCGATTTCAAAATTCCTCATAAGCATCGCCACTCCAAATGAGTGACTTCAATCATGCAGCAGGCTCGAGAACCATGTCCACTTCCTCTACAAGCTGATATCGTTGTAGGGTAGTGAGTATGTTCACGGAGCCGCCCCGAGACTAGTTTCCATTTGCCTTACAGTCATTGCACCTACAAGGGAAGTGACTTCATTCCTGCAGCAGCCCAGACAACTTAGTCGACTTCCCCTAAAAGCTGAGATCATTGTAGGGTAGTAACATTGATCTCGGAGCTGCGCCGAGACCGATTTCCATTTGCTTTACAGCTTTTGCACCTCCGGGGGAATTAACTTAATTCCTGCAGCAGATCCGAGAACTATATCCACTTCTCCTAACAGCTGAGATCGTTGTAGAGTAGTGACTTTGTTCTTGGACATGCACGTGACCGATTTCAAAGTTCCTCACAAGCATCGTCACTCCAAGGGAATGACTTCATTCCTACAGCAGCCCCGAAAACACTGTCCACTTCATCTACGAGCCGAGATCATTGCAGGGTAGTGACTTTGATCTCGGAGTCGCCCCGAGAGCGATTTCAAAGCTCCCTACAAGCATGCAACTCCAAAAGAGCGACTTCATTCCTGCAGCAGCTCCGAAAATACTCACCACTTCATCTACAAAAAGATATCATTGTAGGAGTGTTACATTGTTCTCGGAGCCGCGTCGAGACCGATTTCCTTTTGCCCCACAGTCATTGAACCCCCAGGGGAATTGACTTTATTCCTGCAGCAGATCGGAGAACTCTGTCCACTTCTCTTACGAGCTGAGATCGTTGTAGGTTAATGACTTTGTTCTCGGAGCCCACGAGAACGATTTCCATTTGCCTTACTGTCATTGCACCTCCAAGGGAAATGACTTCATTCCTACAGCAGCTCCAGGAACTCTGTCCTGTTCATCTACGAGTCAAGATCATAGTATGAGAGTTACATTGTTCTCGTAGTTGCCCCGAGACCGATCTGCATTTGCCTTACAGTCATTGCACCTCCAAGGGAAGTGACTTCATCCCTGCAGCAGCCCCGATAACTCAGTCGACTTCCCTTATAAGCAGAGATCTTTGTAGGGTAGTGACTTTATTCTCAGAGCCGCCACGACGGGGATTTCTAAGTTCCTTTCAAGCATCGTCACTCCAAGGGAGTGACTTCCATTCCTTCAGTAGCTCCGAGCACTCTGTACACTTCATCTACGAGCTGAGATCATTATAGGAGAGTTACGCTGTTCTCGGAGCCGCCCCGGGACCGATTTCCATTTGCCTTACAGTCATTGCACCTCCAAGGGAAGTGACTTTTTTTCCTGCAGCAGCTACGAGAACTCAGTCGACTTCCCTTACAAGCCGAGATCGTATTAGGGTAGTGACCTTGTTCGCATACCCGCCCCGAGAGCGATTTCAAAGTTCCTTACTCGCATCGCCCTTTCTGGGGAGGGGCTTCATTCCTGCTGCAGCCCCGAGAACTCTGTTCATTTGATCTACGAGCCGATATCTTTGTAGAAGAGTTTTTCTGTTCTCGAATCCGCCCCAATACCAATTTCCATTTGCCTTACAACCATTGCAATTCCAGGCTAAGTGACTTCATTCCTGCAGCAGCCCCGAGAACCTTTTCCACTTACACTACGAGCTCAGATCATTGTTGGGTAATGACTTGGTTCTCGGAGCCGCGACGAGACCGATTTCCATTTGCATTGCAACCATTGCACCTCCCGGGGAAGTGACTTCATTCCTGCAGCAGTCACGAGAACCATTTGCACTTCCAATGCGAGCCGAATTCATTGTAGGGTCGTGATATTATTCTCGGGAGCTTTTTTCGAATTCGTTACAAGCTATCGTCACACCATGGGAGTGACTTCATTTCTGCAGCAGCCCCGAGAAGCATGTCCACTTCCCTACGAGCTGAGATCGTTGTAGGGTAGTGACTTTGTTCTCGGAACCGCCCAGGGAGTAATTGCAAAGTTCCTAACAAGCATCGCCACTCCAAGGGAGTGTCTTTATTATTGCAGCAGCATGTCAACTTCATCCACGAGCCGAGATCATTGTAGGAGAGACACTTCCTTCTCGGAGTCGCCCCGAGACCGATTTTCATTTGCCTTACAGTCATAGCACCTCCAGGGGAAGTGACTTCATTCTCTCAGCAGCCACGAGAACAGTGTCCACTTCCCCTACGAGCCGAGTTCATTGTAGGGGAGTGACTTCGTTCTTTGAGCCGCTCCATGAGCGATTTAAAAGTTCCTACAACCTGGCGTCACACCAAGGGAGTGACTTCCTTTCAACAGCAGCCCCAAGAACCAGTCCACTTCCCCTAAGAGCCGAGATCATTTTAGGGTAGTAACTTTGCTTTTGGAGCCGCGCCGAGACCGATTTCCGTTTGCCCTGCAATTGTTGCACCTCTTAGGGAAGTGACTCCATTGCTGCAGCAGCCCCGAGAACTCAGTCGACTACCCCTATAAGCCGAGATCGTTGTAGGGTAGTGACTTTATTCCCGGAGCATCCTCAAAACCGATGAACATTTACCTTACAGTCGTTGCACCTCTAGGGAAGTAACTTCATTCCTGCAGAAAGTTCGAGAACCATGTACACTTCCTCTACAAGCTGAGATCGTTGTAGGGTAGTGACTTGGTTTTCGGAGCCGCACCGAGACCGACTTCCATTTGCCTTACAGCGATTGCACGTCCGAAGGAAGTAACTTAATTCCTGCCGCAGCCCCGAGAACTCAGTCGACTTCCCCTACGAGCTGAGATCATAGTAGAGTAGTGACATTGTTCTTGGGGACGCGCCGAGACTGATTTCCATTTGCCTTACAGTCATTGCACCTCCCGAGGAAGTGACTTCATTCCTGCAGAAGCCTCGAGAACTCTATCCACTTTATCTACGTGCCGAGACCTTTGTATGGAAGAGACTTTGTTCCTGGAGCCGCTCCGCGAGGGATTTCAAAGTTCCTTACAGGCATCGCCACTCGAAGAGAGTGACTCCATTCCTGCAGCAGCTCCGAGAACTCTGTCCACTTCATCTACGAGCCGTGATCTTTCTAAGGTAGTGACTTTGTTTCCAGAGCTGCCCCGAGTGCGCTTTCAAAGTTCCTAACAAGCATCACTACTCCAAGAGAGTGACTTCATTCCTGCAGCAGCTCCGAGAACTCTGTCCACTTCATCTACGAGCCGATATCGTTGTAGGAGAGTTACTTCGTTCATGAAGCCGCCTCGAGACCAATTTTCATTTGCCTTACAACCATTGCACCTCCAGGGAGTTTACTTCACTCCTGCAGAAGTCCCGAGAAGCTTGGTCACTTACCCTACGAGCTGAGATCGTTAGAGGGTAGTGACTTGGTTCTCGGAGCTGCACCGAGGTTCATTTCCATTTGTCTTACAACTATTGCACTTCCCAGGGAAGTCGCTTAATTCCTGCAGCAGCCCCGATAACTTAGTCGCTTCCCCTACATGCCGAGATCGTAGTAGGGCAGTGACTTTGTTCGCGGAGCCACCCCGAGAGTGATTTCAAAATTTCATACAAGCATCGCCACTCTAAATGAGTGACTTCACCCATGCAGCATGCCCGAGAACCATGTCCACTTCCCCTACAAGCTGAGATCGTTGTCGGGTAGTGAGTTTGCACACGGAGCCGACTCGAGACAGATTTCCATTTGCGTTACAGCCACTGTACCTCCAAGAAAATGACTTCGTTCATGCAGCAGCCCTGATAAATCAGTCGACTTCCTCCAAGAGCTGAGATCATTGTAGGGTAGTGACATTGCCATCGGAGCCGCGTCGATACCGATTTTTATTTGCCTTACAGCTATTGCACCTCCTGGGGAAGTAACTTCATTTCGGCAGCAGATCCGAGAATCATGTACACTTTCTCTACGAGCTGAGACCGTTGTAGGGTAGTGACTTTGTTTTCGGAGCCGTCGCGAGAGCGATTTGAAAAATCCTTACAAGAATCACCACTCCATGGGAGTGAATTCATTCATGCAACAGCCCCGAGAACCATGTCCACTCATTCTAAAAGCTGATATCGATGTAGGGTAGTGACTTTGTTCCTGGAGCCGTGCCATGACAGATTTCCATTTGCCGTACAACCATCGCACCTTCGAGGGAAGTGACTTCATTCCTGCAGCAGCCTCGATAACTCAGACGACTTCCCCTACGAGCTGAGATCATGGTAGGATAGTGACATTGTTCTCAGAGACGCGCCGAGACCATTTTAAAGTTGCCTTACAGCAATTACACCTCCAAGGGAAGTGACTTAATTCCTACAGCAGCCCCAAGAACCATGTCCACTTCCCCTACAAGCTGAGATCGTTGTAGGGTAGTGACTACGTTCACGGAGCCGCCCCAAGACTGATTTACATTTGCCTTACAGTTATTGCATTTCCAAGGGAAGTGACTTCATTCCTGCAGCAGCCCCGAGAACTTAGTCGACTTTCCCTACGAGCTGAGATCTTTTTAGGGTAGTGACATTAATCTCGGAGACGCACCGAGACCGATTTTCATTTGCCTTAAAGCCATTGCACGTCCAAGGGAAGTGACTTCATTAGTGCAGCAGCCTCGAGAACTCCGTCGACTTCCCCTACGAGCTGAGATAATTGTAGGGTAGTGAAATTGTTCTCGGAGCAGCACCGAGATCGACATCCATTTGCCTTACAGCCATCGCACCTCCAAGGGAAGTGACTTCGTCCCTTGATCAACCCAGAGAACTCGGTTGATTTCCCCTACAAGTCGAGATCGTTGTAATGGAGTGACCTGGCTCACGGAGCCGCACCGAGACCGATCTCCATTTGCCTTATAGGCCTCGCACCTCAATGGGAAGTGACTTCGTTCATAGAGCAGCCCCGAGATCTCAGACGACTTCGCCTACACGCTAAGATCGTTGTAGGGGAGTGACATTGAACTCGGAACCGAGCTAAGACCGATCTCCATTTGCCTTACAGCTATTGCACCTCCACGAAAAGTGACTTAATTCCTGCAGCAGCCCCAAGAACCTTTACCACTTACCTTACGGGCTGAGATCGTTGTAGGGTAGTGACTTTGTTCACGGAACCGCCCGAGACTGCCTTCCATTTGCTTTACAGTTATTGCCCCTACAAGGGAAGTGACTTCATTCATGCAGCAACCCCGAAAACTCTCTCCACTTCATCTACGAGCCGAGATCACTGTAGGGTAGTGAATTTGTTCTCGGAGCCGCCCCAGAGCGATTTCAAAGTTCTTTACAACATCGTTACTCCAAGGGAGTGTCTTCATTTCAGCAGCAGCCCCGAGAACCATGTCCACTTCCCCTACGAGCTGAAATCGTCTGTAGGGTAGTGTCATTGTTCACGGAGCCGCAGCGAGGCTGATTTCCATTTGCCTTACAGCCATTGAACCTCCAGTGGGTCTGACTTCAATCCTGCAGCAGCCCCGGGAACCTTGTCCACTTTTCCTGCGAGCTGAGATCGTTGTAGGATAGTGATTTGGTTCTCGGAGCGCGCGCCGAGACCGATTTCCATTTGCCTTACAACCATCGCACCATCGGACCTCCAAGGGAAGTGACTTCATTCCTGCAGCAGCCCCGATAATTCAGTCGACTTCCCCTACGAGCTGAGATCATTGTAGGATAGTGACATTGTTCTCAGAGCCATCCCGGAAGCGATTTCAAAGTTCCTCAAAAGCTACGTTAATCCAAGGGAGTGACTTCGTCCCTGCAGAAGCTCCGAAAACTCTAATCACTTTATCTACGAGCCGATATCATTGTAGGAGTGTTACTTTGTTCACGGAGCTGCGCCGAGACCGATTTCCATATGCCTTAGCCTATTGCACCTCCAAGGAAAGTGACTTCATTCCTGCAGCAGTTCGAAGAACGGATGTCCACTTCCCCTACAAGCTGAGATCGTTGTAGGGTAGTGATAGTGACTAATTTCACAGAGTCGCCTCGAGACTGATTTCCATTTGCCTTACAGTTATTGCACCTCCAAGGGAAGTGACTTCATTCCTGCAGCAGCCCCGAGAACCATGTCCATTTGCCTTTCATTTGCCTTACAGTTATTGCACTTCCAAAGGAAGTGACTTTATTCCTTCAGCAGCCCCGATAAATCAGTCGACTCTTCCTAAGGTAGGGTAGTGACATTGTTCTCGGAGCAGCGCCGAAACCGACATCCATTCGCCCACAGCCCTCGCACCTCCAAGGGAAGTGACTTCGTTCTTTGAGCAGCCCCGAAAACTCAGTCGACTTCCCCTACAAGTCGAGATCGTTGTAAGGGAGTGACATTGCTCACGGAGCCGAGCCGAGACCGATCTCCATTTGCCTTACAGTCATTGCACCTCGATGGGAAGTAATTTAATTATCGGAGCAAATCCGAGAACCATGTCCCCTTCCCCTACGAGCTGAAATAGTTGTAGGGTCATGACCTTGTTCGCGGAGCCGCGCCGAGAGCGACTGCAAAGTTCCTTACAATCTTCGTCACTCCACGAGTGTGACTTCATTTCAGCAGCAGCCCCGAGAACCATGCCCACTTCCCCTACAAGTTGAAATCGTTTTAGGGTAGTGATTTTGATTTCGGAGCCGCCCCGAGAGCAATTTCAAAGATTCTAACAAGCATCACCACTTCAAGGGAGTGACTTCATTCCTGCAGCAGCTCCGCAAACTCTGTCATCTTCATCTACAAGCCGAGATCATTGTAGGAGAGTTACTTTGTTCTCGAGCCCACCAGAGACCAATTTCCATTTGCCTTATAGCTATTGCACCTTCAGTGGAAGTGACTCCATTCCTGCAGCAAACACGAGAACCATGTCCACTTACCCTACGAGCTGAGATCGTTGTAGGGTAGTGATATTATTCTCGGAGCCGCCCCGAGAGCAATTTCAAAGTTCCCTACAAGTAACGTTACTCTAAGGGAGTGACTTCGTCCCTGCAGAAGCTCCGAGAACTGTGTTCACTTCATCTACGAGTCGATATTATTGTAGGGGAGTTACTTTGTTCTCGGAGCCGCCCCGAGACCGATTTCTATTTGCCTTACAGCGATTGCACCTCCAGTGGAAGTGATTTCATTCCTGCAGCAGTCACGAGAACCATGTCCTCTTCCCCTACGTGCCGAGTTCATTGTACGGTAGTGCCATTGTTCTCGGAGCCGCGACGAGACTGATTCCCATTTGCCTTACAGGTATTGCACCTCCAAGGGAAGTGACTTCATTCCTGCAGCAGCCCCAAGAACCATGTCCACTTCCCCTACGAGCTGAGTTCGCTTAGGTTCTTGACTTTGTTCTCGGAACCACCCTGAGAGCGATTTCAAAGTTCCTTACAAGTATCGTAACTCCAAAGGAGTGACTTCATTTCAGCAGCAGTCCCGAGAAGCATGTCCACTTCCCCTACGAGCTGAAATCATCCGTAGGGTAGTGACTTTGTTCACGGAGCCGCCCCGAAGCCGATTTCATTTCCCGTTCAGCCATTGCACCTCCAGTGGGAGTGACTTCATTGCTACAGCAGCCCCGAAAAACTTGGTTATTTACTCTACGAGCTGAGATCGTTGTAAGCTAGTGACATTATTCTCGGAGGCGCCTCGCGAGCAATTTTAACGTTCCTTACAAGCATCGCCACTCTAAGTGAGTGACTTCATTCCTGCAGCAGCTCCGAAAACTCTGTCCACTTCATCTCGTGCCGAGATCATTGTTGGGGAGTGACTTTGTTTTCGGAGACGCGCTGAGACCAATTTCCATTTTCCTTACAGCCATTGCGCGCCCAAGGGAAGTGACTTCATTCCTGCAGCAAATTCGAGAACTCAGTCGGCTTCTCATAGGAGCTGAGATCATTGTTGGGGAGAGACATTTTTCTCGGAGAGGAGCCGAGCCCGATTTCCATTTGCCTTACAGCTATCGCTAGTCCAAGAGAAGTGACTTCATTCGTGCAGCGCCCTGCGAGCCATGTCCACTTCCTCTACGAGCTGAGATCGTTTTATAGTCCTGATTTTGTTCTCGGAGCCGCCCCGAAAGCGATTTCAAAGTTCCTTACAAGCATCGTCACTCTAAATGAGTGACTTCATTTCAGCAGCAGCCCTGAGAACCATGTCCACTTCCCTTACGAGCCGAGTTCATTGCATGAGAGTGGCATTGTTCTCGGAGACGCACCGAGACTGATTTTCATTTGCCTTACAGCTATTGCGCGTCCGAAGGAAATGACTTCATTCCTGCAGCAATTCCGAGAACTCAGTCGACTTCCCATACGAGCCGTGATCATTGAAGGGTAGTGACATTGTTCTTGAAGCGGCACCGAGACCGACATCCATTTGCCTAACAGTCATCGCACCTCCAAGGGAAATAACTTCATTCCTGCAGTAGCTCCGAGAACTCTGTCCACTTCACCTACAAGAGGAAATCGTTGTAGGAGAGTTACTTTGTTCACGGAGCCGCCCCGAGACCGATTTCCATTTGCCTTACAACTATAACACCTCCAGTGGAAGTGACTTTATTCCTGCAGCAGTCACGAGAACCACGTCCTCTTCCCCTACGAGCCGAGTTCATTGTAGGGTACTGACTTTATTCAAGGAGTCACCCCGACAGCGATTTCAAAGTTCCTTACAAGCATCGTCACTCAAAGAGAGTGACTTTATTCCTGCAGCAGGTCCGAGAACTCTGCCTATTTCATCTACGAGCCAATATCATTGTAGGAGAGTTATTTGTACCCGGAGCCGCCCCGAGACCGATTTCCATTTCCCTTACAGCTATTGCATCTCCAGTGGAAATGACTTCATTCTCACAGCAGCCCCGAGAACCTTGTCCACTTACCCAACGAGCTGAGATCGTTGTAGAGTAGTGACGTGGTTTTCGGAGACGCGCCGAGACCGATTCCCATTTGCCTTTCAGCTATTGAACGTCCAAGGTAAGTGATTTCATTCCTGCAGCAGCCCCGAGAACTCAGTCGACATCCCCTACGAGCTGAGATCATTGTAAGGGAGTGGCATTGTTCTCGGAGAAGCGCCGAGACCGACATCCATTTGTCTTACAGCCATCGCACCTCCAAGGGAAGTAACTTCGTTCCTTGAGCAGCCCCGAAAACTCAGTCGACTTGCTCTACAAGCCGAGATCGTTGTAAGGGAGTGACAATGCTCTCGGAGCCGCGCCGAGACCAATCTCCATTTGCCCTACAGTCAGTGCGCCTCCAAGGGAATTGAATGCATTCCTGCACCAGCCCCGAGAACATTGTCCATTTCCCCTACGAGCTAAAATCGTTGTAGGGTAGTCACTTTGTTCCCGGAGCAGCCCCGAGAGCAATTTCAAAGTTCATTACAAGCATCGTCACTCCAAGGGAGTGACTTCATTCCTGCAGCAGCTCCGAGAACTCTGTCCACTTCATCTATGAGCCGATATCATTGTAGGAGAGTTACTTGTACTCGGAGCCGCCCCGAGACCGATTTCCATTTGCCTTACAGCTATTGCAACTCCAATGGAAGTGACTTCATTCCTGCAGCAGCCCTGAGAACCTTGTCCACTTACCCTATGAGCTGAGATCGTTGTAGGGGAGGGACTTGGTTCTCAACGCCTCGCCGAAACCGATTTCCATTTGCCTTTCAGCTATTACACGTCCAATGGAAGTGACGTCCATCCTGCAGCAGCCCCAAAAACTTAGTCGACATCCTCTACGAGCTGAGATCATTGTAGGGTACTGATATTGGTCTCGGAGCAGCGCTGAGACCAACATTCATTTGCCTTACAGTCATCGCACCTCCAAGGGAAGTGACTTCGTTCCATGAGCAGCCCCAAGAACTCAGTCGACTTTCCCTACAAGCCGAGATCATTGTAAGGGAGTGACATTGCTCTCGGAGCCGCACCGAGACCGATCTCCATTCGCCCTACAGCCACTGCGCCTCCAATTGAATTGAATGCATTCCTGCACCAGCCCCGAGAACATTGTCCATTTCCCCTACGAGCTGAAATCGTTGTAGGGTGGTGACTTTGTCCTCTGAGCCGCCCAGAGAGCAATTTCGAAGTTCCTATTAAGCATCGCCACTTCAAGTGAGTGACTTAATTTCTGCAGCAGCTCCGAGAACTCTGTTTACTACATCTAAAAGCCGAGATCATTGTAGAAGAGTTACTTTGTTCGCGAGCCGCCCCGAGACCGATTTTCATTTGCCCCAAAGCTATTGCACCTCCAGTGGACGTGACTCCATTCCTGCAACAGCCCCGAGATCTCAGTCGACTCTTTATAACAAGCTGAGATCATTGTAGGCTAGTGAAATTGTTTCCGGGGTGGCGCCGAGACCAACATCCATTTGCCTTACAGTCATCGCACCTCCAAGGGAAGTGACTTCGTTCTTTGAGCAGTCCCGAGAATTCAGTCGACTTCCCCTACAAGCCGAGATCGTTGTAGGGTAGTGACTTTGTTCCCGGAGCCGCTCCGAGAACGATTTCATAGTTCCTTACAAGCATCGTTACTCCAAGGGAGTGACTTCATCCCTGCAGAAGCTCCGAGAACTCTGTTCACTTCATCTACGAGCCGATAGCATTGTAGGAGAGTTACTTCGTCCTCGGAGCTGCCCCGAGACCGATTTTTATTTGCCTCACAGACATTGCACCCCCAGTGGAAGTGAATTCATTCCCGCAGCAGTCACGAGAACCATGTCTTCTTCCCCTACGAGCCGAGTTCATTGTAGGGGAGTGACACTGTTTTCGGAGACGCGACGAGACTGATTTCCATTTGCCCCTCAGCTATTGCACCTCCAGGGGAAGTGACTTCATTCCTGTAGCAGCCTCAAAAACCTTTTCCCCCTACACGACGAGCTGAGAGATCGTTGTTGGGTTTTGACTTGGTTCTCGGAGTCGCGCCGAGACCGATTTTATATTGTCTTACGTCAATTGCAACTCCAAAGGAAGTGACTTCATTCCTGAAAAGGCCCTGAGAACTCTGTCCACTTCATCTACGAGTCGAGATCAATGTAGAGTAGTGACTTTGATCTCGGAGCTGCCCCGGGAGAGATTAAAAAGTTTAATACAAGCATCGCTACTACACGGGAGTGACTTCATTCTTGCTGCAGCCATGGGAACGATGTCCACTTCCGCTACAACCTGAGATCTTTGTAGGGTTGTGATTTTGTTCACAGAGCCGCCCGAGGCTGATTTCTATTTGCCTTACAGCTATTGAAACTCCAAGGGAGTGACTTCATTCCTGCGCCAGCCCCGAGAAACCAGTCGACTTCCCCTAAGAGCTGAGATAATTGTAGGATTTTGGCATTGTTCTCTGGGACGCGCCGAGACCGATTTCTATTTGCCTGATAGCCATTGCACGTCCAAGGGAAGTGACTACATTCCTGCAACAGCCCCGAAATCTCAGTCGACTTTCCATACGAGCTGATGTCATTGTAGGGTAGTGACATTTTTTCCGGAGCGGCGCCAAGACCGACATCCATTTGCCTTACAACCATCGCACCTCCAAGGAAAGTGGTTTCATTCTTGCAGCAGCCCCGAGAACACAGTCGACTTCCCCAATAAGCCGAGATCGTTGAAGGGTAGTGATTTTGTTCTCGGAGCAGCCCCGAGAGCGATTTCAAAGTTCCTCACAAGCATCGTTACTACGAGGGAGTGACTTCGACCCTGCAGAAGCTCCAAGAACTCTGTTCACTCCATCTACGAGCTAATATCATTGTAGGAGGGTTACTTTGTTCTCGGAGCCGCGTCGGGACCGATTTTCATCCGCCTTACAACCATGGCAGCTCCAAGGAAAGTGACTTCATTTTTGCAGCAGCCCCGATACCTCAGTCGACTTCGCCTACGAGCTTAGATCATTGTAGGGTAGTTGTTCTCGGAGACGTGACGATACCGATTTCCATTTGCCTTACAGCCATTGCACGTCCAAGGGAAGTGACTTCATTCCTGCAGCAGCCCCGAGAAGTCTGTCAACTTCCCATACGAGCTGAGATCCATGTAGAGTAGTGACATTGTTCTCGGCGCAGTGTCGAGACCGACATTTATTTGACTTACAGCTTCGCACCTCCAAGGGAAGTGACTTCGTTTCTTGAGCAGCCGCGAGAACTCAGTCGACTTCCCCTACGACCTGAGATCATTGTAGGGTATAGTGACATTGTTCTCGGAGCAGCGCCGAGACCGACATCCATTTGCCTTAGAGCCCTCGCACCTCCAAGGGAATGACTTCGTTCCTTGAGCAGCTTCGAGAACTCAGTCGACTTCCCCTAAAAGCCGAGATCATTTTTGGGGAGTTACATTGCTCTCGGAACCGAGCCAAGACCGATCTCCATTTGCCTTACAGCCATTGCACCTCCAGGGAAAGTGACTCCATTCCTGCGGCAGCCCCGAGAACTTCATTCAATTACCCCACGAGCTGAGATCGTTGTAGGGTAGTGACTTTGTTCACGAAACCGCCTGAAACTGCTTTCCATCGGCCCCAAAGTTATTGCACCTATAAGGGAAGTGACTCATTCATGCAGCAACCCCAAAAACTCTGTCCACTTCATCTACGAGCCGAGATCACTGAAGGGTAGTGACTTTGTTTTCGAAGCCGCCCCGAGAGCAATTTCAAAGTTGAGTTTAAGCATCGTTACTCCAAGTGAATGACTTCATTTCAGCAGCAGCCTCGAGAACCATGTCCACTTCCCCTGCGAGCTGAAACCGTTTGTAGGTAGTGTCATTGTTTATGGAGCCGCCCCGAGACTGATTTTCATTTGCCTTACAGCCATTGCAATTACAGTGGGTCTGACTCCATTCCTGCAACAGTCCCGAAAACCTTGTCCACTTACCCTTTGAGCTGAGATCGTTGTAGGATAGTGATTTGGTTCTCGGAGCCACGCCGAGACCGATTTCCATTCGCCTCACAACCATAGCACCTCCAAGGGAAGTGACTTCATTCCTGCAGCAGTCCCAATAAATCAGTTGACTTTCTCTACGAGCAGATATCATTGTAGGGTAGTGGCATTGTTCTCGGAGACGCACCGAGGCCGATTTCCATTTGCTTACAGCAATTGCCTCTTCAAGGAAAGTGACTTCATTCCTGCAACAGTCCCGAGATCTCAGTCGACTTCCCATACGAGCTGAGATCATTGTAGGGTAGTGACATTGTTCTCGGAGCGGCGCCGAGACGACATCCATTTGCCTTACAGCTATCGCACCTCCAAGGGAATTTACTTCGTTCCTTGAGCAGCCCCGAGAACTCATTCGACTTCCCCTACATGCCGAGATCGTTGTAGGGTAGTGACTTGATACTCGGAGCCGCGCCGGGACCGATTTTCATTCGCGTTACAACTATCGCACCTCCAAGGAAAGTGGTTTCATTCCTGCAGCAGTCCCGAGAACTCAGTCGACTTCCCTTACAAGCCGAGATCGTTGTAGGGTTGTGACTTTGTTCGCGTAGCCGCCCCGAGAGCGATTTCAAAGTTTCTCACAAGCATCGTTACTCCAAGAGAGTGACTTCGTCCCTGCAGAAGCTCCGAGAATTCTGTTCACTTCATCTACGAGCCGATATCCTTGTAGGAGGGTTACTTTGCTCTCGGAGCCGCGGCGAGACCGATTTCCATTCGCCTAACAACCATCGCACATCCAAGGCAAGTGACTTCATTCATGCACCAACCCCGAAAACTCTATCCACTTCATCTACGAGCCGTTATCTTCGTAGGGTAGTGAATTTGTTCTCGGATCCGCCCCGAGAGTGATTTCAAAGTTAATAACAAGCATCTCATTAATTCAAGGTAGTGACATCAACCCTGCAAAAGCTCCGAGAACTTATTTGCCTTACAGCCTCACACCTTCAAGGGAAGTGACTTCATTCATTGTGCATCCCCGAGAAACATATCCCCTTCCTCTACGAGCTGAGATCTTTGTTGGGTACTGACTCCGTTCTCGGAGCCACCCCGAGAGCGATTTCAAAGTTCCCTACAAGCATCGTCACTCCATATGAGTGACCTCATTTTAGCAGCAACCCCGAGAACCATGTCCACTTCCCCTACGAGCTGAGATCGTTGCAGGGTACTGACTTTGTTCTAGGAGCCGCCCCGAGAGTGATTTCGAAGTGCCCTACAAACATCGCCACTCCAAGGGAGTGACTTCATTCCAGCAGTAGCTCCGAGAACTCTGATCACTTCATCTACAAGCCGAGATCATTGTAGGCGAGTGACTTTGTTCTCGGAGCCGCCTCGAAACCGATTTTGATTTGCCTTATAGTCATCGCACCATCAGGGGAAGTAACTTCGTTCCTGCAGCAGCCCGAAAACTCTCTATGTTTCATCTACGAGCCGAAAACCTTGTAGAAAATTTACTTTGCTCCCGAAGCCGCCCTGTGATCAATTTCAAAGTTCCTTACAAGCATCGCCACTTCAAGGAAGTGGCTTCATTTCAGCAGCAGCCTCGATAACCATTTCCACTTCCCCTACGAGCTGGAATCGTTGTAGGGTAGTGACTTTGCTCTCGGATCCGCGCCGAGACCAATTTTGATTTGCCTTACAGTCATTGCACATCCAGGGGAAGTAACTTCATTTCTGCAGCAGTCCAAAAACTCTGTCGACATCCCCTACGAGCTGAGATCATTGTAGGTTGGTGACACTGTTCTCGGAGCCGCCCCGAGAGCGAATTCAAAGTTCCTTACGAGCTTCCCCTGTTCAAGGGAATGAATTCGTTCCTGCAGCAGCTCCGAGAACTCTGTCCACTTCATCTACGTGCCGAGATCATTGATGGGGAGTGACATTGCTCTCGGAGACACGCCGGGACCGATTTCTATTACCTTACAGTCATTGCACGCCCAAGGGAAGTGTCTTCATTTCTGCAGCAAATCTGAGAACTCAGCCGACTTCTCCGAAGAGCTGAGATCATTGTTGGGGAGTGACATTGTTCTCGGGGACGCGCCAAGACCGGTTTCCATTTGCATTACAGCCACTGCACGTCCAATAGGAGTGACTTCATTCGTGCAGCAGCCTCGCGAACCACTTTCACTTCCCCTACGAGTTGAGATCATTGTATAGTACTGACTTTGTTCTCGGAGCCGCCCCGAGAGCGATTTCAAAGTTATTTGCAAGCGTCGTCACTCTAAAGGAGTGACTTCATTTCAGCAGTAGCCCCGAGAACCGTGTCCACTTCCCTTAGGAGCTGAAATCGTCCGTAGGGTAGTGAATTTGTTCACGGAGCCGCCTCGAGAGTGATTTCAAAGTTCCTAACAAGCATCGCCATTTCAAGGGAGTAACTTCATTCCTGCAGCAACTCCGAGAACTCTGTCCACTTCATCCACAAGTCGAGATCATTGTAGGAGAGTTACTTTGTCCTCGAGCCGCCCCGCTACCGATTTCCATTTGCCCTACAGCCATTGCACCTCCAGTGGAAGTGACTTCATTCCTGCAGCGGTCACGAGAACAATGTCCTCTTCCCCTACGAGCCGAGTTCATTGTAGGGTAGTGACTTGGCTCTCGGAGCGAGCCGGGACCGATTGCCATTTGCCTTACAGCTATTGCACGTCCAAGGGAAGTGACTTCATTCCTGCAACAGCCCTGAGAACTCAGTCGACATCCCCTACAAGCCGAGATCGATGTAGGGGAGAGACATTGCTCTAGGAGCCAAGCCGAGACCGATCTCCATTTGCCTTACAGCAATTGCACCTCCAGTGGAAGTAACTTCATTCCTGTAACAGCTCCGAGAACTCTGTGAATTTCATCCACAAGTCGAGATCATTGTAGGAGAGTTACTTTGTTCTCGAGCCGCTCCGCGACTGATTTCCATTTGCCCTAGAGCCATTGCACCTCCAGTGGAAGTGACTTCATACCTGCAGCAGCCCCGAGAAGCCTGTCCACTTCCTCTACGAGTGGAGTTCAGTGTAGGGTAGTGGCATTGTTCTCGGAGCTGCCTCGAATCTGATTTGCATTGGCCTTAGAGTCATTGCACCTCCAGGCGAAGTGACTTAATTCCTGCAGCAGCATCGAGAACCTTGTCCACTTACCCTACAAGCTGAGATCATTGTAGGGTAGTGACATTGTTCTCGTAGACGCACCGAGACCTATTTCCATTCGCCTCAGAGTAATTGCACCTTCAAGGGAATTGACTTCATTCCTGCAGCAATCCCGAAAATTCTGTCCACTTCCTACGAGCCGATATCATTGTAGGAGCGTTACCGATTTCCATTTGCCTTACAGCCATTGCAACTCCAGTGGAAGTGACTTCATTCCTGCAGCATCCCCGAGAACCGTGTCCACTTCTCCTACGAGCTGAAATCGTTGTAGGGTAGTGACTTTGTTCTCGAAGCCGCCCCGAAAGCAATTTCGAAGTTACTAACAAGCATCGCCGATTCAAAGGAGTGACTCCATTCCTGCAGCAGCTCCAAGAAATCTGTCCACTTCAACAACAAGTCGAAATCATTGTAGGAGAGTTACTTTGTTCTCGGAGCCGCCCCAAGACCGATTTCCATTTGCCTTAAAGCCATTGCACCCCAGTGGAAGTGACTTCATTCCTGCAGCAGTCACGAGAACCATGTTCTCTTCCCGTACGAGCTGAGATCGTTACAGGGTACTGACTTTGTTCTAGGACCCACCCCGAGAGCGATTTCAAAGTTCCTTACAAGCATCGCCACTCCAAGGGATTGACTTTATTCCTGCAGCAGCTCCGAGAACTCTGTCTACTTCATCTACATCTACGAGCCGATATCATTGTAGGAGAGTTATTTGTACACGGAGGCGCCCCGGCACCGATTTCCATTTGCCTTACAGCTATCGCATCTCCAGTGGCAGTGACTTCATTCATGCAGCAGTTCCGAGAACCTTGTCCACTTACCTTACGAGCAGAGATCGTTGTAGGGTAGTGACTTGGTTCTCGGAGCCGCGCCGAGACCGATTTCCATTTGTCTTTCAGCTATTGCACGTCCAAAGGAAGTGACTTCATTCCTGCGGCAGCTTCTAGAACTCAGTCGATATCCCGTATGAGCTGAGATCATTGTAAGATAGTGACATTGTTCTCGGAGCAGCGCCGAGAACGACATCCATTTGCCTTACAGCCATCGCACCTCAAAGGGCATTGACTTCGTTCCTGAAGCAGCCCCGAGAACCTTGTCCACTTCCCCTACGAGCTGAAATCGTTGTAGGGCAGTGACTTCATTTTCTTAGCCGCGCCAAGACAGATTTCCATTTGCCTTACAACCATTGCATCTCCAAGGGAGTGACTTCATTCCTACAGAAGCCCAGGAAACCTTGTCCACTTACCCTACGAGCCGAGTTCATTGTAGGGTAGTGACATTATTATCGGAGCCGCTTCGAAACTGAGTTGCATTTGCCTTACAGTCGTTGCACCTCCAGGCGAAGTGACTTCATTCCTGTAGACGATTCGAGAACCATGTTTACTTCTTCTACGAGCTGAGATCGTTGTAGGGCAGTGACTTTGTTCTCGGAGCCGCCCCGAGAGCAATTTCAAAGTTCCATGCAAGCAACGTTACTCCAATGGAGTGACTTCGTCCCTGCAAAAACTCCAGGAACTCTGTTAACTTCATCTACGAGCCGATATCATTGCAGGAGCGTTACTTGTTCTCGGAGCCGCCCCGAGACCGATTTCCATTTGCCTTACAGCTATTGCAACTCCAGTGGAAGTGACTTCATTCCTGCAACATCCCCGAGAACCATGTCAACTTCCCCTACGAGCTGAAATCGTTGTAGGGTAGTGACTTTGTTCTCGAAGCCGCCCGAAAGCAATTTCGAAGTTACTAACAAGCATCGCCACTTCAAGGGAGGGACTTCATTCCTGCAGCAGCTCCAAGAAATCTGTCCACTTCAACAACAAGTCGGGATCATTGTAGGAGAGTTTCTCTGTTCGCGGAGACGCCCCAAGACAGATTTCCATTTGCCTTGACGTCAATGCACCTCCAAGGGAGTGACTTCATTCCTGCAGGAATGAAGTGCTGCGGGAATGAAGTTACTTCCCCTGGAGGTGCAATGTCTATAATGCAATTGGAA
>SDVV010002624.1:0-22628 GCA_016164225.1 Gammarus roeselii
TTTCAAAGGAAGCTACCCTGAACGTTACAGTTCCAATAGCTGCACACATTTTCCTTCCCGTCGTGGACGTCCCTAATGAATCCCTAAATTACTTTTAATATCTTATTTTTCATGAGGCCTTCAGACCGGAGTCAATTCGCTCAGACCAGCTAAGGTGAGATGCACGATCTCACGGTCGGTCGAAGCGGCGTGTGGAACCAATGCATAGCTAGGGGCCTCAGGTCGTGCAGGCTGACTAGTAGAAAATACCGGGCTGCATGGTAGTGGGGGCAGACAAGAACAAATGATAAATTATTTCAGCGATATGACAATGAGGGCAATCTGGGGAGTCAACCTGATGGATCATACGCTTGGGACTCGATTCTCTCCATGTTTCATTTCCAGCAACTTTGAAACAAAATCGGATATAAATTTGATTTTATTATATAATTTTATTTATCTTATTCTTGATACCGTTTTATAATCCCATTTTATTATTCGGTTCTTCACAACTTTATCAGTTTTTTAGTCACATAAGGTTTTCTTGATATCACTATCACACGTATCAATATCACTATTATTGGTGTCCGTTCCACTTAATGTATCCCACGTTTTTAACGTATTTTCAGTATTTTCCATTTCGTCTATGGTTTGGGTGTACTGTCCCCAATTCTTCCAATCTTAATACGTTCTACGTTTGTATGTCAGAGGTAAAGCACTTTCTTTACTGCTCGCGCCCTGTTGAGCACAGTCTATCTCATAATTTTGGAAACCCAGGTCCGGCTTATTATGTTCTATGAAACCACTTTTTGCTTCCTTGGAGCTTGTATTTTCTCGTTCCCGTTCAAGATTATCATATTCAAGATAATGGTGTCGTTTGAGATGACGCCAAAATCCGAATGTGGAACTTGATTTGCTCAGTTTTATCTCCGCACTGCAAATAACACATACCCCAGCATTATCCTAACCAACCTCACCAATAATTATGTACTTTTATTCAAACTTGATGGATATGTACGGTATTTAATAATTATTTTATGCGATATCCCTATCAAATCACTCCACACGGTTCTATTTTACTTGTTTTTTTCAATATCACACACCATGTACACACATACATACTTTTGT
Source organism: Gammarus roeselii (assembly GCA_016164225.1). NCBI lineage: Eukaryota > Metazoa > Arthropoda > Malacostraca > Amphipoda > Gammaridae > Gammarus > Gammarus roeselii. The sequence goes on from SDVV010002624.1 coordinate 1,108, forward strand.
ACGCATATACATGTACCGGCACAATGCATATATACATGGCTGATGGCGGCACAGTGGTGGTACAGTGCCAGCACATCTTCCGGCCCAATGTAGACACATACACACATTTGTACCCATATACAGGGTCGGTTAACATCTGTAGCATTTTTACCTCTGACCTGTGATTTTCCATTAGAACAAAGTCCCTTGCTTTTGTTACAAGATATTTAATGTGGATTAGCTTTACGTCATGCTAGGTTAAAAGATCTAGTCATCCTAACCTATCCTAACCTAATCAAAAATTGTGTATTATCAATCGACTTTTTCATGCTTACATATGATTTTTTTTCGATGTTATAGGATTTATGCATAACAAATATCTTCACTTGGCTCTACATTTTGATCTATCCTCTGCAGTTTTGATACACAATTCCAATTTTGATCTAGCAAATTTAATCCATTTTCATATGTAAATTACATCAGTTGTTTGATTGTTATAGCTATTTTCATATGATTCTTGCTATTTTTTACACAATTCTACATCACTTTTACATGTTATTCACACCCATCAAAATCCTAACCTTACCTAACCTTCTGTATGGCATTCAGTTATTGATATTTACATATGACGCCCTCCACACAACTCTAAATATCACTTTAACATATATGTTATTTATTTCGTAGTCACTCATGACCCATATTTGTTAGCAGAGATGCCCGTATTTTTCAAACTTACATGGATTGAATGTTACAAGTAATTCATATATGTATCTAGCTTCATACTACCGGATACATGGTCTCGCACTAGGTTAACCTAATTTAGCGCCATCACCCCATTACTCTCAAACAAACGGGGACTTGAGCTGTACCCCATCTTTCCACAACAGAATCCCAACGTTGATTAAGCAAGATCTGATCGTACAATGATTTATATCCTACCAATCTGTAACACATCTAAATCATCACCTCAAGATAGGTTTGTGGTATCATATCACTCCGTGAAACATAGTCTTCTATTGACTTCAACCATGCGATGGTACCTCCGACCGGCACGATGTTTGCAATTCATTGCTTAACGTTCGAGTTTTAGGATAATATAATCATTTCATTGAGGATTCACACAGTTTATTAGTATTTATCAGTATTAATTACAGACCTTGCTGGATGCCTATAAATTCTTTCATCCTAATTTATTTGATTCGAAACAGCATGGTTCGTGCATCCAAGTATTCCCATTATCACATGTTTCAGTTTCCTCTCAAAATCCTTCATATACTCTAGGATATATTTGATATAAATACCGAAGGCTGCCCAGAGAGCGAAGTTGTCAACAGCGGCCTGGAGCAGTGCCTGGCCAAAAGAAGCAGAGTCTGCGGTGACAAACATTGTTATGTCATCAGCATAAATAGAGGTTGTGTCACCTGGAGAATAAGAGAGGTCAGACAGTAGTAAATTGAAGAGAAGGGGAGAGATTAGGACACCTTGAGGTACCCAGATAGAATAGGGTGAGACCGAGAAGAAGCTGCAGAGACGGAAACAGGAAGAGCGGTTTGAGAGAAAGCTAGTGACTTACCAAAGGAGACGGCCGGACACTCCATGAGACACCAGCTTGAACAGTATGACTTGGTGGGAAACTCGATCAAAGGCACCAGAAAGATGAAAAAAAAAGACTGCAAGAACAATTTGTTGAGTTCAAAGAGCTAATTGAATATTGTGTTCTAAGAGAACGAGAGCATCCATGGTGCCACGCTGAGGGCAAAAACCAAGTTGATGTGGAAAAGATTTTTTTTCTCCAGAAACCACATAAAGCGGGCCACAACAAGCCTCTTCATGAGCTTCCCAGCACAAGAAAGAAGTGATTTGGGCCTGTAGGCAGATTCTGTGGTGGGGTCTTTGCCGGCCTTAGGAATCAAGACAATCAAGGAGGATCTCCCGGTTCACCTGAAAATAAATATTAAAAATGTTCAAAAGTGCATGGTGATGAGGGCTAGGGAGGGAGGGGAGATAGAAACTGGTTATGCAGGAAGTCAGAACCAGGAGAAGAGTGGTGGGATGGACGTTTGGGAAAAACAACGCGTAGCACATCGAGAGAGAAACGGTGATTGAGAGTGTCATCTGCATCAGAAGCAAGTTTTCCACTAAAAAAAATATGAGTCAGGCTCTGCAAGGAGGTGCTCATGAGAGAAAGCAAGAGGAAAGTGTGATGCTAGGGCATTTGCCACTTCAGTGGATGAAGGAGGAGAAGTATGAGAAGAGAGAAAAGAGAGGAAAAGCAGAGAGAGGGGCTCGCCCTTAGACCGATCGAAACATCTTCCATATCTGGGCAGATGGAGTGTGGTGGGTGATGCGAGCTAGAAAATCATTTCAGGAGTTCCTTTTCCGTCAAAAGTGTATGAACTGCTATTGCTGTGTATTTATTAAAATCAGTTTTGTTTGCTGGGGTTGGGAAACGACTGAAGAGGTGTGCCTTTGCGGCTATTGTTAACTGCATGCTTGCAGAAAGCGTTCCCCCAAGGGTTTCCAGGGTGTCTAGGGGTAGCAGAGGATCTGAATGGGAAATATTTATTTACAGTATTTCAAACGACAGTTTCAAAAGAACAATAGGCTGCCTATTCAGTATCTGTTCGTTCAATGCTTGACATAGCCAAAACTGCAGCTTTTAAGTAATGTTATATATATATCTATTAATGAAGGGTAATTTACCCTTTGGTCAATCAGAAAGTTAATAGTGAATGAGCCTCTGTGAGCGATAATAATTCAAGTGAGCACGGTGCTTTCACTTTCAAGGCACAATCTGACTCCAAGTTATGCTATCCTTCTCTTACAAATGGGGTTGAGTAATATGGGCAAGCACCAAAAAACAGACACAAGGACAATAAGACAAGGGTAAGAAAAATCTTTGGTATTGATCCCAACTTAACGGAATGAAGGTATCCAAGGTACTATAGAAGGGGAAAAGAAGGGAGATAGGAAAGCAGGCAAGAAAATCTTGGTGGCGTCAACTTTCGGCTATCCTAGGGGGAACCTTTTTTTGGAATTTTTGTGATTCGACGAGAATGCGGTTTTCTTCTTGCCTGAAGATGTTCACGTACAATGGAAATAGTGTCCCCTGGTTTTATTGGTGGCAGCGGGCTGAAAGGCTGCACATAAAATATTTTGCCTAAAAAGGGGTGCCACATGTGAGATAATCACATACCATTCTGCCTGCCTCATACAGGCAGATAGATTGGGTACATGTAATAAAACTAGATACAACAAGAAAATATCATACCACAATGGGTGTAGCTACCAGGAATAAAAAAATGGGAGTCTTAAGCTCCATAATGCATGAATCTTACTCACTTTAATTTTATTAATGTTATGACCCAGATATTTGAAATGTTAATTACACTATATATTTATAACTATACATAGGCATGGAGCAAGATAAGGTGCTACTCAGACCTAAAGATTGCTATCTGTTAGCATAATTGGCAATCTTGTTATGGCATTTGGCAGAGGAATCCCCCATAGCTAGCTGCTATGTCTATGAAAATGCATCCAGGTATTTACAATAGTGTCTTGCTGCAGAAATCTGCAACTGTATTTATTAGTCTGTTCTACACTAGGGATAGAACATATTAAACACTGCTATTCTCACCTGTCTTCTGTAGAGCAGTATCCGAGGTAAGCCTAAGTTGCACTGGCCCAGGCTATCTAGCCTAGCTACAAACTATCTATAGGTTTGAATTGCAACCAATATTCGTTTCGGCTGGTGTCTTTCTTTGCCTCTGTGGTCACGGTTTCACTTCCTGTATGTTTATGCCGGGATATAATAACTACCGCCACGAGAACTTTGATCTTGTCCCTCTCTATGAAAAGTCTAGAAAAACATCGCTCAGTTTGTTTGCCCGGAAGGCGTTGTCGCCAGATTTGTGTCAAGGTATTTCTCTGAATCATTTATTCCTTCTGATGCATGTTCCATGGCTTTTAGTGCGTGGTTATACATATTTATTTAGCCAAAATAAATATTTGTTGCACTTTCATTATGGTTGTAAGCAGTTTGTATTAGCTGAACGGAAATGTTGTAGCTACCTCCAGAGAGATGCAACAATGAGATCAAAAGATGCAATTGCTTAATAGTAATAGGTGCTTGTGATGCACGTATAATGTGTTTAGTGTTATTAGGATAATGTAGGGTCAATTAAGGACCTCTACATCACTCCCCATTCAGACTGCAGCAAGGGATGCAGTATTGTTTTCTCCCCTGCTTGGCTGACGTCCAAATGCGCAGCGTTAGCTACATGTTGAGGCAGACTGGTGCTCTTACTGCTTTGCCAGACCTGGTGGTTTGAGTGAACAACCTGACTTGAGGTTGTGGGTTTATTTGTACGCACCGTCCTGTGAGGGCTTGCGGTGGTAATTTTGCTGGTTGTCTGGTAGTCTGGGTTCGTGGAGCGTGCCGGTCCTCTGGACGTGCTGCGCCTGGCGTGGGAACTCGGTCTGGGCCTGGTGTGGTTGACGGAACGTTTCCGATTTGTATCTTGACATGTGAATGTCTTTTTCAGGGAAATCGTCGTCTATGCCATGGGCCGCTTTCAAACGAGAGGCATGGACATTGTCGGTCTTGCCTCTTCGCTTGATGGTGTAGTGTGTCGGTGTTCGTTGAACTACCTCATACGGTCCTTCGTAGGGTGCTTTGAGCGGCCGACGTACTCAGTCGATGCGGACAAAGACGTGCGTCGCTGTTTTGAGTTTGGGGTCGAGGTGTCCCACTTCTGGCTGAATTGGTCGGGACTGCGCCGGACCAACTTTGTTCATGAAGCTTTGGAGTCTCCGGTTGTACTCGGTGATGTCGGTCAGTGCAGGATTGCGGTTTCTTACCAACAGGTCGCATGGAAGTCGCAAATTTACTCCAAACATGAGTTCTGCGGCTGTGTAGACAATGTCCTCTTTTACTGCGGTTCGCATGCTTAGGAGAATGAGTGGAAGTTTTTCCACCCAGTGGTGAGGATCTGCCTGTGTTTTCAATGCATCCTTGACTCGGCGGTGGAGTCGTTCGATGAGGCCATTGGCCTGAGGATGGTAAGCGGTGGTCCAGATTCGCACTGAACCAAGGGTTTCCATGAGACTGGTCCATAATGCTGATTCAAACTGAGGACCGCGGTCTGTGGTGATGCTGATGGGGCAACCATAGCGTGAGATCCAGGTGGCAAAGGAAGCTTTGCTGACTGTTTCTGCTCGTGCATCTTTGATAGGACTGATTTCAGGCCAGCGAATGTGTCTGTCGATCATGGTGAGTAGGCATTCGTACCCCTCATTGTGAGGTAAGGGTCCCACAAGATCGAGATGTACCTGCGCAAACTTTCCTCCTTCTGGTGGAATGGTTTGTGATGGAACAAAGTTGTGACGACTTATTTTGCCTTTTGACAGTTTGTGCACTGCTCACACCATTTTCGGATGTCTTTATTCATGACTGGCCACACATAACGCGTGGCAAGTTGCTGTACTGTGGCACGCTTCCGAGGATGGGCGGTGTTGTGCACTTTATGGGAGATTTCCTTGCGCATTGTCTGTGGAATGTAAGGTCGGCACACATTGTCATGTATGTGCATGTAAATTCCGTCAACTTTTTGTAGGCGGAAGGTTGAATCCTCGTCTTCGAGTAGTGCTTTCAATTCTTGGTCTTAAAGTTGTTCCGTGCAAAGTCGTTCTTCATCAATGTCCGTGAATATTGCTGTGAGAAGGTAATCGCAATCCTCATCGATTGGGTCAGGAGGCAGTTGCGTGGCTGGTTCCTCTTGATCATGACATCGTGACAAGGCGTCTGCGACTTGTTTTTTTTCTCCAGCAATATGCTGGATATCAGTTGTGAACTGACTGATGTAGGAGAGTTGGCGACTCTCCCGAGGGATGTCTCGTCCCTGTCGTTTGTGAAGTGCAGTAACCAATGCTTTATGATCGGTGATGATGGCAAAGTCTATGCCTACGATGAAGTAGCGGAAGTGCTTCACTGATAGATAAGCTGCAAGCAATTCTCGACCAAAGGTGGAGTATTTCCTTTCCCTTGGCTGTAGTTTCTTGCTGAAGAAAGCTAGCGGTCTACATTATTTGCCTTGGAGCTGCTGTAGCATTGCTCCCACTGTGGTGTTGGAAGCATCCACCGCAATTGCAGTTGGTGCACCAGGCAATGGGTGATAAAGCATTGTGGCTTGAGCTAGTGCTGCTTTTGCTGTTTCGAATGCCTGGTTTGCTTCTGGGTTCCACTCAATTTTGTCATTCTTTATGGGTTTCCCCGATGTAAGTGTGTTAAGTGGTGTCATGACTGAGGCAATATCATGCAAGAATCTGTTGTAAAACTGTATCATTCCACATAATGTTAGGAGCGTCCTGATGAACACGGGCTTCTCAAAGTCGTTGATAGCATTGACCTTCTCGGGCAACGGCAGAATTCCCTGTGAGGTTGTTCTGTGTCCAAGAAAGTCTACTTCGGGGCGTCCAAATTCACTTTTGAGCGGGTGAAGGACTAGCTCATGAGCTGCTAGTCTGGTGTAAAGATCTTCAAGGTCTTGGAGATGCTCAGTCTTATTTGAGCTGGCAACTAGTATGTCATCGACGTAGTTGAAGTTCGTGACTGGGCGTCCTGCGACGCATATGACACGGAGGACTGTGTCAAGAACTCGTTGAAAGGTTTGAGCTGCACCACTGAGGCCAAAGGGCATGCGAGTGAGCTCAAAAGATCCATAAGGGGTGGTGATAGCCGTTTTGGTGATGCTTTCCTCCTCCATGGGGATTTGGGAGAAGGCACTGGCAAGGTCAACCATTGAGAAGATGGTTTTTCCTGCCAGTTGGGCTGAAAAGTCTTGCAGGGGTTTTAGGGGGTAGCTATCGCGTACCATCCGGAAATTAACATTTCTGTAGTCTCCGCACAATCTCCAACCAAGCTTCTTGGGTAGCACATGTAATGGTGAGGCCCATGGGCTTTTACTGGGTCGGATGATCCCATCCTGCAGCATTCCTTTTATGTCTTCTTTTGTCGAGTCTGCGACTTACGGGTTAAGTCGCTTGGGGCGCACCAATACTGGTTGTCCCGTTGTTGCGATGATGTGTCTTACATCATGCTTGGGTTTGGTCAATGCAGTGTTAGGCATTGTGATGGTTTTATGTTTCTTTAATAATTTTCTATAGCAGTCTGGGTCGTCTCCTAGGGTGTTGAGTGTTGCACCGGCTAAAGCCAGACCTGCGGAGGCAGTCAGGCTCGTGGAGGTATCCATGAGCCGCCTGTTGTGTAGGTCTACAACAAGCTTATGGTGGGCAAGCAAGTCAGCAGCGATAATTGGTTGGTCAACCTGGGCTATGATGAATGGCCAAGTTATATCCTTTCGCAGGCCAATATTGGGGGTCATCAGTGCTCACCATAGATGGGTATGTGAGAAACATTGGCAGCGCGAAGGTTGCTAACTTCCTCATTTCTGAGGTCGGTTGCTTGAGGTGGAATGACAGAGACGGCAGCACATGTGTCTATTAAGAAGGTGAACTTGCTTCTTTTGTCAATTATGGTTAGGAGACGAGTCTTCATGAGGGTTATTGCCGTGACGGTGCTCGTGTTGTCATCACCGGATCTCAGTTTCCCTCCTGGTTGTTGAAAATGTTGCTCATGTCACATGGTATTATTGCATCTGCGAGCATTTGTGCCAAAGCACCTGTGGAAATGGCAACGCGTTCTGTTTTCTGCAGACGGTGCATGTCGGTGGGAAGTGCTTCTTCTTCTGTTCCCATGGTTGTTGTAATGTGGTCGTTGTTCCAGCTTTTGCAGTCTGGTCAAGAGTGATTGCTGATCTTTATTAATTTTGTCCTCCAGATGTGGATTGTCTCACTTTAATTTTATTAATATATGACCCAGATATGTAAAATGTTATACACACTATATATTTATATCTATACATAGGCATGGATCAAGGTAGGGTGCTACTCAGACCTAAAGATTGCTATCTGTTAGCATAATTGACAATCTTGTTATGACATTTGGCAGAGGAATCCCCCATAGCTAGCTGCTATGCCTATGCAAATGCATCCAAGTATTTACAATATTGTCTTGCTGCAGAAATCTGCAACTGTATTTATTAGTCTGCTCTACACTAGGGATAGGACATATTAAACACTGTTATTCTCACCTGTCTTCTGTGGAGCAGGATCCAAGGTAAGCCTAAGTTGCACTGGCCCAGGCTATCTAGCCTAGCTACAGACTATCTATAGATTTGGATTGCAACCAATATTTGTTTCGGCTGGTGTCTTTCTTTTCCTCTGTGGTCACGGTTTCACTTTCTGTATGTTTATGCCGGGATATAATAACTACCGCCACGAGAACTTTGATCTTGTCCCTTTCTACAAAGAGTCCAGAAAAATCCCGCTCAGCTTGTTGCCCGGAAGGCGTTGTTGCCATATTTATTTAGCCAAAATAAATATTTTTTGTCCTGCCATTATGGTTGTAAGCAGTTTCTATTAGCTGAACGGAAATGTTGTAGCTACCCACAGAGAGATGCAACAATGAGATCAAAAGATGCGATTGCTTAATAGAGATAGGTGCTTGTGATGCACGTATAATGTGTTTAGTGTTATTAGGATAATGTAGGGTCAATTAAGGACCTCTACAATCCCATACATCCTGTCATGAGGCAGGCACAAGGTGGAAGTTTCAACGTGGACGGTAGGATAAGCGTGGATAAGCACGGGTACTAGGAGAGAGAATTACAGGAAGATGGTCACTACCAAGATCAGGTGTGAGAGAGATGGAGAAAGAGTGAAAAGGGTGAGCAGCAATAAAAGGTCAATTGGGAATGTAGAGTCAGAGGCAGGGTCTACTCGGGTAGGGAAGTTTGGAGGGTTCAGTAAGAGAAAAAAGTCAATGCTAGAGATCAATTCAAAAAGGGTATGACCAGTTAATTTTTTAGAGTTCTTCAAAGGTTCCCAATGTTGGTGGTGAGCATTTAAATCACCACAGACAATCCCTTGTGAGCCCAACTGAGCAAATAGTGTGAGAACTCTGACAGAGGGACATGAACTGAAAGCAAGGAGTATGCGTGACCAAGCCGAATCTATACCACTTTCTTCTGCCAGGGTCTCAAGAACTCCATCTGCAAAATCCACCAGTGGCACAGCCCTGTGCTTTACAATAACTGGAATTAAAATGGCCTGTCCTTCAAAGCTATCTAGACGGTCTATGCAGTAAATATGGAAACTAGGAAGACGGAGGTCCTGTAAAGGACGAATTGGAATTTCAGTGAGACAAACAGCACTTGTGAAGTTTATTGTCAAAAATTGCTTAGATTCAGACACCTTTTACAATAGACCTCTGGAATTCCCCTGTAGAAAGAGTGTTCGAGAATGGGAAGTGGGAAGAATAGGAGCTATGAAGAGGACAATAGTGAGGCAGAAAGAGACAGCAGAAATGTAGATAAGATGGCTGCTACAGGAGAATGGGTAGGGAGGCTGGAAAGAATCCAACCTATAAGCTGCTGAAGACGAGCTTCGAGAAGAGTAAAGATAGGGGATCCAGGTATTGAAGAGGTATCAAAAAGAGTTCAGTGTGAGTGAGGAGATGAAGGCACTGCAGGAGGAGGACCTAAGCCTAATGAGCCTTGCGCAGCTGAAGTAGAGTTGCAGGTACCTAGGGTGTTGTACCACACAGTGCCACTGAACTGAGAACTTCAGCATATTCTGCATCAAGCGAGGTGGTGTTTTCCGTAACTACATTTTTGGGTGCTTCCCTTTGAGTGAGTGTGAGATTATTAGAGGCTGATGAATAAGGGTGAGATGGAAAAGAAGAGAGTGAGAGTGAGGTTGCAGTATTTGTTGCAGGGATTGGCCAGTCATTCAAAAGGGATTTAAAATTAGACGCAGCTGGGAGAGGTTGAGGATGAAGGAGTGGAAAAGGTGTTATGAGAGGTTGGGCTGAAGGAACCTTTCCCAGGCTTGAATAGAGTGATTTGTAATGGAAAGATGCTTGATTTTTTCTGGAGATAGCCACATTGCACCTGTGCTGCAAGCTAATGCTGCTAGGTAAAATTTGTATCGTGTTGATGAGCAGGCATGTTATGAGGTAGAATGATGACAAAATATTTTTATCGTATTATTTTGAATAATGTAACAATAACAAATAAACAGGGTACTTCTCAAACGAGCATGAATAATGATCGTGATACTATAATAGGAGCAGCTACAAGTCAAAGTGTATGATCGATATTGTGTTGCTGTTAAGATATCTGAATGAGTTTACAATTGTACGAACACGGAGGCTTATAATCGTAAGCAATTAAAATAGACCAAAAGAGATGGTGCGTTGTGAATAAAAAGTGTTTCCTACAGTGCCCCGCTCCACACTGGCTGCCACGACTGACAGTCTTACATAGGGCAGGTGCTTGCACTACTGCATGAGAAGGAAATTGTTCAATCAGGGAGTAGCCCCACCGTTCGTCAACCTCTGAGGGGTGTGTCCCCCGGTTCCATATTTCTTATTGGCTCACCAGAAAAATCCCAGACACCTCCTCCGTTTTGGTGATACATTCAAGTAGTAGCTATAATGCCAACCTTGACTCAACCGGTCCGTACGGGGGTTAGCGCAGAAACGGGGTGGGGGAAGGGGAGCGGGGGGTACCGGAACTGGATTGACGCCCGAGTCACCTAACAGGTTGTATATTTACATAAGGTTATTAACATTTCAATGCTTGTGGGAATATTGCATCTTCGTTGCTTTCATGATGCACGTTCACTGCTGTGTCCTTTGAATGTTTTTTTATAGGGGATATTGACAAACATACATTTATTGGATTTTTTATTGTTAATAATGTATATGTACTATTTTATATTAAAAAGCCTTACTTTCCGGACACCTTCATGATGAATTTTCAACCTCGATATCATTTTCTACGTTGCTCGTTTTCGTTCAATTTTACATGTGACATAGACTCAATTAGTTTCTTGCTATTTTTTTATCCGATTATTTTGATCAGTACTTTGCGCTAAGCTTTACTTACTTCTACAGTATCTCCTCCATTCGTTTTTTCTATGTTGTGGGATTTCTGATGAAGGAAAATAGATACAATATTTACAGGATGACTGAATCATTCCTAGAGAACAATCACTTATGAGTATAATTGACTCAATCGATGTTTGATTGGTGGTTCGTAGCGGTGGGGGGCTTGGGATATTTTTGTATGTTATGTTCATTTATCACTATATATTCTTTTATAGGATTATTGTGGTTGGTTTGTCTTATAACTCAATTTGCAGCCTTAGTATGCGAACGGCCCTGTTTGTACCAGCCTGAAGGTAGGATTGTAGGCAAGATTCTGTGTTTCCCATCTATTTATTTCATATGTATATATTATCCATAGGAATAGTATGGATTATTAGTAGGATTATTGGCGAGTTTAGGTATGTATTGTGGGATGATGCAGCACCTACGGTCGAGAATCTATCTACCCCATAGTGCATTACCTAGATTTGAAACAGTTATATCAGTATTCCATTGACGCGTTTTTCCAATAGCGAAAATACCTGAACGATATGGATTTACTGTAGGTTAGAGTATTATGTTATGTATACTTAGTAATGATCGATTGATTTAAGTTGAATTTTTATTGTTTCGGAAATTCGATCAGTTATCTCATACAGTTATAGGCATTTTCGGGCATTTTAGGATTACAGCATCCATGTAGCAAGCTATTTCAGGCATAATTGCTAGGTTGTGCATCAATGTGGTAGTTTCATATGGATATATGACACATCTGTTACGATTAAACCGTGGTTACTTAAGTTAAAGAGATGTTAATTCAACCCTGTCTTGGACTGAAGTTGAGGCTAATTTTATTAGATTTTGTATGTACTATACCGTATTTACCATAGATTTCAGTTGTGTCGCTTGTATGTCTTGGTATCTTGAACAAATTTCTTATGTATTTGGGGAAATGATAGTTCATTCTCATTCATCACGTTTTTAATGTATGTTTTGGGTGTGGTAGAGAATTAATCTTCTTGCTTTGTTTTATCTCGTGAGTTTTAGTATAGGTCTTTCAGTTTTGTACCTTTTCTGTTGAATTTTCCATCATCAATGCAGTAAGTTGGTTATTTATACAATTTAGGATATATTACGTTTGTGTCTACAATATAGAACATTATTTCAGGTCTATTTTTTTGTTACATTTTGTTCATTTATAGTGATTTATATATCTTCTTTCATCCTGTTACAATATTTGATGTAGTTAGTATAGATATAGAACAGACGATTCGTTACAAATTTGGTCTTGCTGTTAGGGTATTGTATATTTGTTGTACAACCATTCTTCAATACTTAGGAGGAGATAGACTGTCCCCTAAGCAAAAGCTCATTCTGTTTATGCTTGTTTGTGTGAATGGACCGATTTATTAGGATGGATACCATAATGTAGTACAATTTTTATGTGAATTATAGCAGAGTAGAGAACCTTATTTAGCTATTTTATATATTTATTGTTGATGTTATGTTTTTTTTCCACGAGAATCATAGGAATGTATGTTCAAGAGGTGTAAGTTCGTATTGCATCTTAGTGGAATTTTCGTCATTGATCCCTAGTGAATACCGTACATAAGTTAGGTTATGTTAGGTTTTGATGATTTACTAGATCAGAATTGGATGTGTGTATCAAACAGCAAATGATTGATCTAAATGTTGAGATAAGTGGAATTAGGTTAGGTTGCGAAGGTATTAATGTATCTGGCAGTGTATGGTAACCCTTTTGCAAAAAAGGTGTGTAAATGGCGACATGCTGCCGCATACATGAGCCAACGCAATGACGCTAACGATCATGTATGTATAAAGTTGGACCCATATATGTAATCATTCAGATAGCGGTCCGCTTTCAGGGAAGAAAGATGTCGCCCAGTACGATATGGAAGTATTTTACTAGAAAGGAGAACACAGGGGTATGTGTTATTTGCAATGCGGAGATAAAATTAAGCAAATCAAGATCGACGTTTGGGTTTTGGCAACATCTGAAAGGACAGCATTATCTTGAATACGATACTCTTAAAAATGGGCGAAAAAATATAAGCTCTAAGGATGCAATGGTTGCATTGATAGAACATAATAATCCGGACTTGGGTTTCCAATCTAATGTTATAGACGATGCTCAACAGGGTGCGAGCGTAAAAGAAAGTATGGTGCCGGTATCAACCAAACGTGAAACGTATAAAGATTGGGTGAAATGGGGGGGAGTATACCCAAACCTAGGCCGAAATTGAAAATAATAAAAATAAGGGGAAAACATGGGATACTTTCAGTGGAATGGATATCAGTGACAGTGACAGTGATATCGAGGATATGCCATGTGAAGAAAAACCTACCCACGTTGAAGGAAACCGAAATATCAAATGGGGTAATGAAAGGGTGACAAGTACAAGAAGTGAAAAAATATATATAAATATAAATGTAGGCACACAATCTGCTAAAGATTGGTGAAACTACAGGGTCAAGTAGATAGATTTGATAAGGATGAAGGTTAAATCAATGGAGAAAATACCTACCATATGTATGAAACGGATGATAATATACAATCCTTGGTAATTTTAGCTTAGAATGAGTTAGGATTATGGTCATCACTACAGACCTTCAGTGAAAAATGCTACAGTGGATCTGGTGAATGGTCGAAAAAGTCAAATATTCTGAATGGGAACGCAGTCTCCTAACGAATCCTGAATTAATCAAAATTTTCTAAGTGGCTAAACTGCAAATGAAATACAAGCATTTATATAATTAAGACTTGCGAGAATAAGCATTAAGCAAAGACTTGCGATTTGGTAACATAATTGAGATGTAAATTCACTTATTGAAGAATTCCAACACTAACACTCAACACAGATCCGGTAGAATAGTTTCCAAGGCAATATGGAACCGGACCCAAATCCATTGTCGAGAGGGGAAACAGACCAAACTTTTGAAAGCTTTACATCCAAATAAGCGTATTATATACCCAACATCCCATGAAATTAGGCAAATTTATATCGAATACAGATATATTCCTATGAAATCAAATCAAAATGTGTAACAATAACTATACTATAGCATAATAGGATTTTCTACTCTACCCTAAGCAGGAACGATTAACTATTATAAACGGTGAATCCTACCGCACACAGATGATGAAGCCTACTCCAATATCCGACGTGATCTGGTTCATGACTAAGATCGTATACTAACATAACAGCCATACAGAAAATAACTAACATTTAACACTGAGTTAATGTGAAAAATGTTATTTTTATACTATCATACAATTCAAATCTATAATCATTCCTAGACCTAACTGATGCCATGCCTCTGGGAGTACAAATCCAAGCCCACTGTGTCATATAAATGAACTCTATAATGCTTCACTAGGTCACTTCTCAGCAATCTACCACTGCTATATAACAAATTTAGAGGTAACTTAAAGTCATCATACGATGCCACAGACGTACATCGCATCTGTTAACCCATCGTCTCTGAATAGCCTCGAAAAAAGATACATCCAGGACATAACCAAAATCTAGACACATGTACAGTGGTCATGAATGAGTCTCAGAGAGTGTGTGGCCATAAAAAGCTTGGGTTCTGTTTACTGATGACTTAAGTAAAACGCTACAAACCCATGAAACTCAAGATCGACGTCTACAAGAACGTACATAATTCACGTTGAACATGGATGAACTACAAAATGACAACCAAAGAGTGTCAATCATCTCTACACTAGGACCCACCGATCCAGAAAATTGTCATCTAAGCGTTAAACTACACATTTGCTAGGGATCGATGACGAAAATTCCACAAAGCTGCAATACGGACTTACACCTCTTAAACATACATTCCTATGATTCTCGTGGAAAAAAAAAACATAACATCAACAATAAATATATAAAATAGCTAAATAAGGTTCTCTACTCTGCTATAATTCACATAAAAATTGTACTACATTATGGTATCCATCCTAATAAATTAGTCCATTCACACAAACAAGCATAAACAGAATGAGCTTTTGCCTAGGGGACAGTCTCTCTCCTCCTAAATATTGAAGAATGGTCGTACAATAAATATACAATACCCTAACAGCAAGACCAAATTTGTAACGAATCGTCTGTTCTATATCTATAATAACTACATCAAATATTGTAACAGGATGAAAGAAGATATATAAATCACTATAAATGAACAAAATGTAACTAAAATAGACCTGAAATAATGTTCTATATTGAAGACACAAACCTAATATATCCTAAATTGTATAAATATCCAACAGATTGCATTGAAGATGGAAAATTCAACAGGAACGGTACAAAACAGAAAGACCTATACTAAAACTTATGAGATAAAACAAAGCAAGAAGATTAATTCTCTACCATACCCAAAACATACATTAAAAACGTGATGAATGGGAACGAACTATCATTTACCAAATAAATAAGAAATGTGTTCAAGATACCAAGACATACAAGCGACACAACTGAAATCTATAGTAAATACGGTATAGTACATACAAAATCTAATAAAATTAGCCTCAACTTCAGTCCAAAACAGAGTTGAATTAACATCTCTTCAACTAAAGTAACCACGGTTTAATCGGAACAGATGTGTCATATATACATATAAAACTACCACAATGATGCAACAACCTAGCAATTATGCCTGAAATAGCTTGCTACATGGAAGCTTCAAGCCTAAAATACCCTAAAATGCCTAGGACTGTATGAGATAACTGATCGAAATTCCGAAGCAATAAAAATTCAACCTTAATCAATCGATCATTACTAAGTATACATAACATAATATTTTAACTTACAGTAAATCCATATCGTTCAGGTATTTTCGCTATTGGAAAAACGCGTCAACGGAATACTGACATAACTGTTTCAAACTAGATAATGCAATATGGGGTAGATAGATTCTCGACCGTAGGTGCTGCATCATCCCACAATACATACCTAAACTCGCCAATAATCATACTAATAATCCATACTATTCCTATGGATAATATATACATATGAAATAAATAGATGGAAAACACAGAATCTTGCCTGCAATCCTACCTTCATACTGATACAAACAGGGCCGTTCGCACACTAAGGCTTCAAATTGAGTTATAAGACAAACCTACCACACTAATCCTATAAAAGAATATATAGTGATAAATGAATAAAACATACAGAAATATCCCAAGCCCCCCACCGCTACGAACCACCAATCAAACATCGATTGAGTCAATTATACGCATAAGTGATTCTTCTCTAGGAATGATTCAGTCTTCCTGTAAATATTGTATCTATTTTCCTTCATCAGAAATCTCAAAATCTCAATTAATACATATACATTATTATCAATAAAAAATCCGATAAATATATGTTTGTCAATATCCCCTATAAAAAAACATTCAGAGGACACAGCAGTGAACGTGCATTATGAAAGCAACGAAGGTGCAATATTCACACAAGCATTGAAATGCTAATAACTTTATGTAAATATATAACCCGTTAGTTGACTCGGGCGTCAAACCAGTTCCGGTACCCTCCGCCCCCCCCCCTCTCACCTCGTTTCTGCGCTAACCGCCGTACGGACCGGTTGAGTGAAGGTTGCATGCATCGCGCCTTACCCCGGTCACCAAAATGACTCTAGAAAGCGGTTTTTGGCATAATACCTACTACTCATGCAGAGCTAGGAAGGCAATTGAGAATAAATACATAGCTAGCAGCTGCTACCCTATACCGGTCACCAAAACTGCTGATCTCGTTTCACCAGACAGGCACAAATGACCCCCTCATTTGACGACGGGTTTTCGATGAGTAACGAAATCCATGGGCACACAATTATTTGCTGAAGGGAGCAATTTTCGGGGGAGCCTGGCCCTAATCCAGCTGTTCATGAAAAACTCACACATTGGCTACATATTATAAGCGTAGAAACAGAGTGTTATAACACCTCCCCTTCTTATAGTGACATCGTCCTCGAGGTCACTTTTTTTGTTGTTTTTTGTTGACCGCGGGGTTTCCGACGTCCTCGATGTAATTTCCGTTAGACGCGCGGTTCTAGACGTCCTCGATGTCTTTTTCATTAGCCGCGGGGTTCTCGCCGTCCTCGAGGTCCCTCTTTATCTACACCGCGCAGTTTTGTGTTCAAGCCTGGGGGTAGTCCACCGAGATTCTATCGTTTTCGACCTGCACAGAAGATTTCGCGCTATGCCTGGAAACCAAAATTGGGTTAGGACACCATTTTTGATGGTCGGTGATTATATAATCCGTACCCAAAATGCATTTCAGGTTTGATCGAGGGGCAATCATCTCGTTTACGCCATTGCTGTATTGTGTTTAGTTGACGTATGAGCGTTGTTGGAGTTTTGTAGTGCGATGTGTTTTACTTTGCTCAGGTAAATTGAGATTAGCTGCGTTAGAATTTTGTTATGCCCAGTTCGCCTCCAACGTGACTTTCTCGACATTAAGATATTATGTTTTTTTATTTATTAGAATGCGGACCAATTAATGACAAGCACACCTGGATTGGTTTTATGTCTCCACGTACGACAGATCGAACTCACCAGTAAGGGCTTCTTGCTTGTTATTCATTGGAACAGCACGACGGTACCCTTTTTTTATTGCGCACCTGACCTGAGTCAGGAATTATTGTTAGGAACGACTGGCGCGTGGTCTGCCTTGATTTACCGAGTCATTGCATGTACTCAGCATTTGTGACTGTTTTGTGAGTTAAATTGTTTATTCATGCCTCTACTCTCATGGTCATCAGTCAAGCCTGCGCAACGCTCGTATTTACGTCCAACCCATCACATGATCATTTCATCGCATTCATCCATCAAATTATGTTTCACTTCGGAACGCTACCAAACATCTACTCATTTGATGAAACTTGAACTCGACTCGTGAAGAATTAAATTACCGTAGGTGCTACTTACTATCACGCGTCACGCGATAACTTCAATTGTATGACATAGATTAGTGCACGATCCCATCTATCATTATGACTGATAATTCCATAAATGTCTGATCACTTGACAAAGTTAGAAGTGTCATGACCCAAAAAAAAAACATATAGTTGATGACTATAAGCACATTTTGTCATTAAACGTCACCAAGCATTTTCTACTTTTCTAACGGAATTTACCACGGAAAACAGGACATGATATGATTTATGGGTGAGTGACCATATGCAGGAGAATTCTTATTGAGCACTACCACACGTCGACGTCAATTTTTTTTTTATCCAAAACATATATTTTTGAGTCCAATAAATCAGCGGTTGTTAATCACGCGCACCCATTTCAATTTCATTTCACGATCACTATTGGACTCGACAGATATATTTGAATTTTAGTGTGGTAAATTTATTTTATCACGAACTTCCTTAATATCTCGTCTTACGGGAGAGCAGCCTACTGCGATTGTTATGATTCACACTTCACTGCTCAACGATATAAGATTACTTTCCGTTTTTTATGCCTTTTTTGGTCAAAATCTTTTTAAGAAACCTGCAGCATTGTCAGCCCGTTCGAAACTGGCTGTCCTGACAGAACGGACCGTCCTGGCAGAGAGGGGTTTGCTTCCGCCAGCCTGGCATCCCAGGACTGTTTTGCGTCTTTCTGCCACAGATTGACAGACGGCTGTCCACTTGCCATCCTCGGTTCTGCCTGAACGACAGTCAGTAGTGACGTGGCACTCAGTCCACACCGGCGTCTTCCTGCCACAGATTGACAGACGGCTGTTCACCCGTCATCCTCGGTTCTGCCTGAACGACAGTCAGTAGTGACGTGGCACTCGGTCCACGCCGCCTTGTTGTTCGCCCCTCATCGTTGCGGTTTTCTGTTCTCCCTGCGGTTATCCTCTCGCCAGGCTGCGTTGCCCCCAAATCTATGTTTGCTTTGTATAAATTGGTAGCGTTATACAAGGAGACGTTATACAAGGAGACGTTATACAAGGAGCCGCTCGCATCGTGAGAAACTCACACTTTGGCTACATATTATACGCTTAAAAACGGATTGTTATAACAGGCGTGAGGAGAGCCAGGACCACAAGCAAAGCAGTGCAACTCGTCTGGTGTCTCACAGTCTGTGGTACTGTGGTTGTTGATGAGCACTTAGCACATCGTGCAGGGCGGCTAGGTGGTAAAATGTATGGGAAAACACGCAGAGAAACATTGTGAAAGAAACCCGCTCAGGAATAGCAGAAATACACTCAATGGAGATACGCATAGAGTGAACAGATGAGCAAAGAGAATCAGAGATAAAGAGAAACTTTTGGGGTAAACTTTTTGGTCAGACAGAATAGCATTGATGGCACAAAAAAAGGAGACAATCAAGAGGCCATAATCTCAGTCTCTGAACAAGGTAAATTTGACTAGTCTTCAATGTCTATCAGATCAAAGATCATTTATCCAATGTAAGGAGTGCGAGTCTGAGGGACTTTCATGAGGTAATTTATGTTGTTAATTACAAATTCATGAGGTGCAGAATGAAAGGCTAGGATTTTATACTTGTCTATCTGCCCCGCAATGACCGTTCTCTTCTGGTTTCTCTTAAGGGGGCTGAGGATCGGACATGACAGAGCGGTCCATTTTGGTAGGGCAGTTTGAAGAAGTCAAAGGGGACGGCTTTATGGTCCTCACGGAGGAGGAGACAGGCAGGCACACCCTGGGAATTTGGATAGAGAGGGACTCACTTTGGCGCTCTCTTACCCTTTACACCGACTTTATACGGTTCCTGAACAGCTGATCAGGCTAAAAAGGGAGTGGGTTTACACGCCAAGGATACTGAAAATGAACCTGCGGACAACGGGCTACCATAAGTTGGTCATTAGATAATTTCCTGAGCATTCTCAGACCCCAAGCGTACCCCACCCCATCTCAAGTCCAAGCTGGGAACACACATGGGAGCCACACTCACAATCCCTCCCTACTGAACCAAATCCCAGGGCGATCGAGCGGTGGTCTATCCCACTTCTGACACCAATTGTAAGCGATGGCAAAATGTCCACCCAAGCTGTTCAAGAGGCAAAGTCAAGGAGCCCGCCAAACCAACACCAATTCTGCTCCTGCCAACCGTTGGGTTTGACCTTTGGGTTTTAGCCTCTGTGATAATTTAAAATCAAGGACTTCCTCTGGGCTTCCTCTGAGGGATTGGCCTCCGGGACCAGGCTACTACCTGGGCTCCGACTCTGCGCTTGCCAATGTGTTCCGAAGCATGTAATTTCGTTACCACTGGGCCGTTTTCACCTCTGGGCTCGCAACCAATAAAATCTTCTCTGGGCTTCCTCTGGGTTTTCTCTGGGTTCGGCAAACACAGGACCGTGCCAGAACCCGTCTCCACTTCTTGGCCACATCACACACCTGGACGGCACCCACCCTGGGACCTTGGATGGCGAGGGACGCACCTTGGCGCTCTTTCACCCTTTACACCGACTTGAGACGGTTCCTGAACAGCTGATCAGGCTGAAACAGGAGTGGGTTTACACGCCAAGGATACTGAAGATGAACCTGCGGACAACGGGCCACCATAAGTTCGCCATTAGATGAATACCTGAACATTTCCAGACCCCAAGCGTGCCCCACCCCATCTCAAGACTAGGCTGGGAACGCACTAGGGAGCCACGCTCACACGATGATGCGACATAAATAGTCACGAGCTCTTAGAAGGGTTGGGGGTCCATGTATGAATGACAGCCCGCCAGGATAGAAAGTTCATAGGTTGGCACGGATATCTCTGGTACGATTTACATGAGTACGTTGGCTACTCGGACTGAAATTGGTTCGTTATCGAGCTCACAACGGTTCGTTATCGAGCTCACAACGGTTCATCGAGCTATCATCGCGTCTCTATCAAGTTTACAGATGGTTTATCGTACCAGGCTCGGTCCATCATAGTGCTTGAAATCAATCCATCGTGCCATGATCGCTTGGAATAGTAATCAACTAAAGTCCAATGGTCCTCATGATTTGGCAAAACCTTGAAATGGCAACACGCGCTCATTAGTTGGACACCGGTTAATTTTCGTCTCCCATCTCTGTTCTGTTGTGGTTAAGTCAAAGTTTCTCATCTATGCTGTCTATTTTTCAGGTATTTATAATTTTATGTCATATTTTATTATTTAGTGGTGAAATTTGTACCAAAATATAACACTGATTGTCTCTGTCGTAGCGAAACAATGCGTATGGCTTGTTAGCATGTCTTCAACCGCCACTTTCAGGTGCGATTGAACTGGATCATTGATGGGGTTACTACGCAAAAGGTAGCTCCTGTTTGACCCATCCTGAAATAACTTTTTGATTAGATCTGATTGAAATTGTTTACCCAATCAGGTAGTCCAAATCAATTGGTTCTTATCTGAATCTGATTGAAAATCCATTTTTAAGTAAACATTTACTGCAAACACCAAAAATGCTATGTTCCCATAATCTCGCGTACCCAAATGTTTTGAATATATACTAATGCACTGTATAGTCACTGTACAATAGACCATATACATCATTTTTAAAAACGTTAAGTTTCAAAAAATTATTC
>SDVV010002625.1:0-22627 GCA_016164225.1 Gammarus roeselii
CTAAACTTGTTCAATTGTCCACATAAATACGGATTGAAAATATGTGAAACGTACTGAGCCTACTATTTGATTCTTAACGATGCGTCCTGACGAAACTCTGTAAATAAAATATGCAAACAACGGGAAAAGGGAATAGATTCAATCAAATAATATATCTTTTTCTGCTCTATACAAATATAATTGACATGTATGACCTATTAACATATATCTATGTAAGCCGTCTGAAATCGATCAGTGAGCCAAATGATTAAAGGTATACCCTACTGCATATCAAAATAAAACAAACGCTATTCCTACCGAAGGCAGCAAGCGATTAAAGGTATACCATACTTCATGTCCGAATGAATCAACGCTTTTCCTACCGAAGGAGGCAAGTGATTGAAGGTAGACCTTACTGCATGCCCCGAGATAAGTGTGAGTCAAGATAAGATCTCTGTATGATATCGACGGATAGAGGTCTCCCCGTGCAAGTAAGTGTGGCCTACGAAAACTAATAAAACTATATAAAAAATATCCTATTCAAAATGGGTCCTACACTAACAACTCTGCTAATATGTACTATACCATCATTTCTTGCATAGCTACATCGATTACGAATACCCTACATAAATCAGGTTGAAGCCATACAAACCATTGAAACTGAATAAAACGATATTAAAGTATCTTATTCAAGATGAGTCTTCAACTAACAATCATGCTAATATGTATCATACCTCCATTACTTGCATATAAACAAATCAAAATAACCCAATACAATAATACTTTCCGTTTACAATACGTAGTAACAAACCGTTACAACTCGTAACGAGAGGAGCACATCTCGAGACAGATGGAGGCCTGTCATAGCACTAAACTGCTCCCCCTCTTAACTGCCCCTCCCCTATCCTCCTCCCCTATCCACCTTGGCGTTACCGTAGAACCTTAAGTAATTAAATTGACCACATGAGTAATTGTCTTGACCTTTAATGACCTGATAATTACAATGTCCGAGTTATATTGGGACTAAGTCGGACACACAATGTAATTAGATACTTCCTAACAATAACATTGTCCCATCCACGTTTGCGTGACCATAGACGCCTCCATTTGCGTTTTCCGTGAGCCCCAAAGATAATTAAAAGGTCCACAGAGTATTTAACTGAACATAAATTACAATATCCAAGTTATATAGGGTCTAAGTCGGACACACAATGTAATTAGATATTTCATAATCATTACATTGTCCCATCCGCGTTTGCGTGAGATATATACTACTCGTGTAGGGACGCTCGCTTCGTATCTTTATACACTCTATCTAGTTGGACAAGGAAACATATGTTCAAGTTGATATTTATTTACATGGTTACATCATTTTATGAACATTTACAATCATCATCTTAGGAACATTTACATCATCCTCTTAAGAACAACATCTTAGAAAAATTTACAGAATATAAATTGGAGACGTGATTTCACGCCCCCATTCGAGGATTGACGGTAGGTCACACTTTTGGTGGGTCCAGAGAGCCACATCGAAGCAAATATGACCTACCCGTGACGTCATACCTCTCCTGTCATGGGAACCGTTTTTAAGGAACAGGCAAACAACTTTCCGATATCAGTGACCTTCAACAGAAGAACAGGAATCCTATAACAGAAGTTGCGTTAAAAAGTCTCCGTTCTTCCAAGGTGAGTAAATTACAGTGTTGTATTATGCTGTTTTACCGGTGTTATGATAGATTAACCAGGATTTTTGGTAGTCAGTGAGTCGGAATTAAGATTATTTTTTTATTCCGCGGCCTGGCGGATTGATTTTTTCTTATTTGGTCCGAATGTATTTTGATTACAGTTCAGTACATTTCGTGCATGTATCATTTTACTCGTCATGCATATTATATTGTTTTCTCATTTTTGATAATACCGTAGTCTTCAATTTTATCGTCACGTAGAAAATGCGCTGTCGGAGAGATTTTTAGTTGTTATTTGTTATTTGTTATGTATTGACTTTTATTTATTATATTCTGAAGCTTTTTATTTAAACTTAAGAGTTTCCTGTCAGTGTATCTCTCTCTCAAAGATGTCTGTTGTTGTCTAGTGCTTTAATGAATGTTTTTCCCTATCGTGGATAATTTTTATCGGATATTATTTTGTTACGTTTCGTGTTTGAGCTAGCATTCCCATTTATGTTTTTCTTGTAAATGTCACATATGTATATATTGTCTTTCATTGTTTGTTCGTTTTAAACATGAATTTCTTTGATCATGGTTCTTTGCTAACAATTTTGAAATAATGTCTAATTTTTTAGTGTACCATCTACTAGTCATGCATATGATATAGTTTTTTGATAACACCGTTCTCTTCAACTTTTTATTTATTCACATGACCTTTCCTTGGTGATTCACTTTTTGTATCAATTTTTCCATGTCGCCTAAAGTTCGGTATGCTTAATGAACTAATTTAATTTATATATATCTTTCTCTCTTTGCAGATGTTCCATTTTCACTCCATTATGGATTTGACCCTTGCAAGTCTGGACGATAGCCTGCATGCGGCTTCAATCGAGTAAGCTGCAGATAAAGAGCGAGTTGAATAGGGTCACCAAGCCGGCGCGAACGCTCAGCCATCTTATGCCCGTGTAAACGGTAAGTACATGATTAATAATGTAAATATTTCTTCAAGCACAACAGGATCTCAATATAGGCTTGTGAATACGTAGTTGGAAATTGATGTACATTTATCTTCAACTTAACAGGACAGTAGCTCAACAGAAAAGAGTGTGTACAGGGGATACCACTGGGGCTCTATTTCATATTATTCTTCACCAGATCCTGCTACGATTGGCGACGACCCTCTAGCCGGTGGCTCTTCCCGTCTCGATATTAGTGGAATCTCCATCATTATAGCGATGCTGGATGGATCGGTGGGAGACCCCATCTCTACCAATCAAGTCGCGGATTACGTGGACGTCAGGACTCGGGCGGGATCGAGCAATCAAGACGGTAAGTGTTTTCGAATTTGAATAAAATTATTAGGGATCGGAACATAAGAGCGTGTCAGCGAATATATTATTATTTGTAGCGATGTTTCCTTGCCAGGGTTTGAACTCGATGGTTTCATTGATGTGAGACTGGACATCCTTCTAGTTTTTATAGCTATACATACAATAAACTTGATATTCTACACCCGATCATGAGGGAGTGGGTCCTGCTACGATTGGCGACGACCCTCTACTCGGTGAATCACGTTGGATCACTACGATCACGTTGGATCACTACGATCACGGTGGATCACTACGATTGGCGACGACCCTCTACTTGATGGATCGATCTTCAATCATAACAGGATCTCAGTATAGGAATGTGAACACGTTATTGGGAATTGATGTGAATATATCTTCAATTACAACAGGACCTCAAAATATAAGATTGAGTACGTGTTCTTTTGTGAGATAATTCGTATTTTTTCTACAAATTAGCTGGGATATGTGTTATGGGTTCTAATTCATCATTTCTTTCCAACAGATTATCCTGGGACATCATACAAGATAAGGCACTCTTTTCCGCTCAAGCGAGAAATTACACATAACCCAGGTGTACCGTTTCGACCAACTCCAGGCGCGGCTACTTAGCAAGCTGCCTGCTCAACTCGTCCCATGAAGCGGCCTCGAGATGACGCAAGTGCTCCCACTATCATCGCAACTGGAACCCCGTCCGCCCGCCTACTCATGCGCCCGCGACTGTTGGGAGCGGATAATGCTAGTGGCGAAGTTGCTATGACCGCATCTTCTCACGCTGGTGGCAGAATAGTTGCAGACCCACCAGCTAAAAAGAAAATGTGTGCCCGAACCCCTTGTTACCTTCAGCAATTACTTATGAGCTCGCATTATTTCATGATAGGGATTTTTCAGAATTTTCAATGAAGTTAGGATTTCAGGACTCTGTTTGGAGTCAAGCTATTGATGACTCAGCCATAGGGTGGGGGATGCGTCTACAGTTCATTACGGAATCTGAGATTCCTCTACATGCGACCCTGTCCAATTTTTATTAGCTTACCATGATCACGGTTGGGGACCATTTAGCAATGAGGGGTCGTTAGCAGAATATGAAAACTTTCGTGAACCCTTGGAACTAGTGAGGTCGATTAGCGTCTAATATTAGTAGATGCATACAATAAATTCCTGGATGATTGTATGGATGGGGTAGAGGACGACTATGTAATGTACCTCCTCGAATACGCTCCCGTTGTGGATGCCGACAATGAAGAGGAGGAGGAGCTCAAGCTTATCTAATTAGTAAATTTTAATGACACCAAACGGGAACTAATAGAGGCTTATGAAGATCGTATCATAATGGAAAATATAATAGAAACTTTCTTTGAGAGTACTTTCATTATAGGGGAAACTTAAGAAGATTCGAACGTATTCGTTCACGGGAATAATAATTTGGAAATCTGGATGGTTGCGACGTTAAGGCTTTTTGATGATGAGATCGGCTTACTGATTAGAGCATCCACACCAATCGAAAATCCCATCCCTACTTGTTGTACTGCAGACATAGAGGTTGCAGAGTTACTTCTACCCATCCCTCCTGATTGTCTCATATTTCTGTGTGAATTATTTCAACAATAAATATAAATATTTTTAAAATTACCTTCTTTTATTCTCCGTTTTTTGCGTTGAAAATCGGATCTACCAGCATCCACAGCCACTACCCACAGAAGGATATAACCCGTATACCATGGCAGCAGCATCACATCACTACGATCAATTTTCTTGGTCGGGCCGCATCAGTGTCAGGATCAATTTCAAAATACACGATCGTTAAACACACAACAAACGTGGTATCCGCAAGGATCATATTCACCTATTCAATGCCAGGTACAACCTTGGTGGGGTCAAACGTGGCACCCCCAACAAGCTCGAAATGGACAAGTTCAAATGGCCATACTTGGCAGGGTCAAGCTCAGCGGGGTCCGCAGCACTTTTAACAATACCACGACCCTCAGCAATGCCAGGTTCAAGTCTACCAAAGGCAATATTGGAATGGTCAAGCTCAGAATGATCAAACTTGGTGGGGTCAAGCTCAGAATGGTCAAGCCTACCATAACCCGCATCATTGGCAGAACCCACATTCGTTGTATGGGCATAACCCACAACATGCGTGTCAGATACAAACTAGTTATGGATACGCTCAACAAAGATGGCAAGGTCATCCACAACAAAGGACCTAGAGTGCATACTATGGAAATAACCAGCAACAGACATCAACTACAAGAACTGACTTTTTCAAAGTCGCACATGATTCATTACAAAGGTTAGTATTTACAAAAAAATAGGATTTTTATTTTATAAATTATTACATTAATACAGATGTTTTTTCCTATGATGAATTATATCTTGATTTACATAGTAATATAGTTATTAGAAGCTCCGTTTCGGGCCTTCTACGACGTCTTCAGAGGAATAGAGGGATCCAAAAGTGTATTGTGATCCCCCGAAATTGGATCTGTCCGGTACATCGAACATTTGGGTCTTGTTGTCATCTTGTTGTGGTCCGCTATAGAAGATGTTGATTGCTACATCGATCGTTTGGGTCATGTTGTCTTAATCTTGGGGTCTAGAAAAGAATACATTGGCTGATGCATCCCCCATTTTATATTTAGGATCGGGCTTAGACTTTCGTTCGGCTTGTTCCAATGTGCGTTTAAATTCACGAGATTCGGAAATAGAGTACAAATGATCTTGTATCATATTCAACATCGGTAACTCATGACTGGGAAAGCTCGCAATGAAGTCAGGGCAAAGAAGTATTTTAGATCTGTGACGAGACGACTCCGAGTTTAAAAACATCAACGATGCACCTTCTGGATTGCGAAGTAGATCTACACTAGATGACTCCTGTCTTATTAAAACAGACAAATCCTTTTTCATCTTCAAAATGTTCATGATACCTTTAAATGTCGTTAAGTTTGCTGACATAAAATTACCACCCTAGACGAACGAGAGCCTCTTGATGTTGCAATTGTGGGAAACGATCACGTTTTTCATCTGGTAGACCTGCATTCTGGTAAGACGCTTCAAAATGTCGAGATGGATACAAAGATGTCATAGGGCAGTGCGGATGAGCAGGCTTGATGAGAAGCTGATGATGTGTGTCTCCACCGCCTCAGCAGTGCCAGTTTTATATGACTCTTCCACCCTCGCCTTAGCCTTGTAGCCAGGGCTTTAGAATCTTGCTACCGTATCCACCGTGTGTCGTAGGAGGCGACCAAAGGGGCACCCGTAGCCGGGAGTAGAATCGTGCTACCGCAACCCCCAGCGTGTCGTAAAAGGTGACTAAACGGGGCGGAGCGAAGGGGCTAGGAATCCCGTTCTCTGTAAAACCTTTCCTCGAAATAGCAAGACAAGCGGGGGGAGGAGAGGCACACGCCTCTCCAAATCCTATTGTTAGGGTCGCTGAATAAGCGTGGCTGTAGTACAAATAATGTAAAGAGGAGGGAGATTAGTGAGATCTTTGTGAGGAGGAAAATTGTTGTGTTGGCGCTGAGTGAGACGAAGTTGAGAGGAAGGGGCGAATGTGAGTTTGGTGTGGTAAGTGGAAGAAAGTCTGGTGTATAGGAAGGTAGAGCACGAGAAGGTGTGGTCTTGATATTGAGTGATCGGTTGGCTAGTAGCGCTACCGAATGGAAGGAGTTGTCCTCAAGTTTGATGTGGGTGAAAGCTAAGTTAGGCGTAGAAAGATGGGCATTTGTGAGTGCTTACGGACCTGGCAGCGGGAAGAGTGAAGAGGAGAGGGAGCAATTCTGAGCTGACCGGAGTGAGTGTATTGAGAGTTTTGGAGGTCATTTCAATGTAGTTGTACTGGGTGACCTTACTGTGAGAGTTAGAGATGTAGTGGTGGAGAATGTGATAGGAAGGTATGACGTTCGCGGTAGAAGTAACAGTGGAGAAAACCTGATAGGTCTGTGTATGGAGCAGGAGTTGGTGGTCGGGAACAGTTTGTTCAAGAAGCGAGATATTCACACATACACATGGGACGGATGGCCCATGGTACAATGGTGGAGAGAGCACTGATGGATTTTGTGCTGATATCGAGGAGAGTAGAGGGGAGGCTGTTGAATGTGCGGGTGTAGAGAGGGGAGGGTGGAAAAGTGTCTGATCATCTGCTTGTGGAAAATATACTAAGAGTGGAGCAGAAGTGGAAGGGCAACAAACGAGTGGAAGGAGGAAGAGAGGCAGTGAAAGTGAGTGGACTGGATGTGAAAAGTAGAGTCGAGGAGTTCCAGCAGACAACGTGAGAGGACATGACCTGAGAGATGTTGAGGAAGAATGAGATAAGTTAAGGGATGCGTTGCTGAGATGTGCGGAGAAGGTGTGTGGAGGCGCCGTGTGGGCGGGTGCAGAAGAAAAGGCTGAGAGTGGTGGAACGAGGAGGTCAAACTGTAAGTGGCACGGAAAAGAGGAGCGTTTGAGGAGTGATTGCCGGTGAAGTCGGAGGTGGCTCATGAAAGCTACGAGGAGAGGAGAAACGAGGTGAAGCGGGTTGTGAGGAGAGCCAAAAAGAATGCTGATGCCAGGTGGGGCAGACGGTTGTGCCAGAATTTTGAGGAGAACAAAAAGATATTCTGGAAAGAGGTGAAGAGGGTGAAAAAGGGAGAGACCGGAAAGGAGGAAGTGGTGAGAGATGAAAACGGCCAGTTGCTGTTGGAAAGTGGTGATGTACGAAAGAGGTGGGCCGAGTAATTTGATGATTGCTGAATATCGAGGATGACAAAGAGGTTGACATTGTTGCTGTGGGTGGTGGTGCTTGAATGCCAGTTTTGGGATAAAGACTTGTTGCGAACATCACCAGGAAAGAGGTGAAGGAGGCGGTGGACGTGATGAAAGCAGGAAAAACCCCTGGTTTGGATGGCATTGCGACCGAGTGCCTGAAGAAGGGTGGAGAACGAATGTCGAATGGTTGGTGAGGTTACTGAACTTGTGTTTTGTAGCAGGCGTGGTACCGAGTGAGTGGCGCTGTGCCTGCATTGTTCCGCTATATAAGGGCAATGGAGATAAAAATGAAGGCTGCAACTCAAGAGGTATCAGTCTGTAATGTGTGGTTGGTCAGTTGTACGGGAGAGTGCTGATCAAAAGGATTAGAGACTGTACGGACTGCGCAATTGGAGAGGAACAGTGTGGCTTCAGGAGTGGTAGAGGGTGTACCGATCAGATTTTTGCAGTGAGACAGATCTGTGAGAAGTCCCTTGCCAAAGGAAAGGATGTGTTCTGGGCCTTCATGGATCTGGAGAAGGCATACGACAGGATTAACAGGAAAGCGCTGTGTAGGGTGTTCCGTCTGTATGGAGTAGGCGGACATCTGTTGAAAGAGGTGCAGAGTCTCTATGCTGACAGCCGAGCATGTGTCAGAGTGGGGAGAGAGGTGAGTGATTGGTTCTCAGTGAAAGTGGGACTGAGACAAGGCTGCGTGATGTCTCCCTGGCTGTTCAACCTCTATATGGATGGAGTGGTCAGGGAGGTGAACGCGAGTGTACTACGTCATGGCATGGAACTGTTGGAAGCGAATGGGTGAAGTTGGTAGTTGAGCCAGTTGCTTTTTGCTGATGATACGGCCCTGGTTGCGGATTCGGAGGAGAAGCTATGTAGCCTAGTGTCTGAGTTTGGTAGAGTGTGTGAGAGGAGGAAGCTTCAAGTGAACGTCGGTAAGAGTAAAGTAATGAGATGCCCGAGGAATGTCGATGCGAGCAAAATTAGTGTCACCCTATATGGCGAGCTCATGGAGGAAGTTCAGTGTTTTAAGTATCTGGGCTCCCATGTGGAGATAACTGAACTAGTGGAAACTGAAGTGAAGGCGCGAGTGAAGAAGGAATGTAAAGTGTTGGGTGCACTAAAGAGTGCACTAAAGAGTTGTAGGACGTTGGGGATGGAAGCAAAGAGAGGACTGTATGAGGGTGTTGTTGTCCCAACTGTGCTCTACGGAGCTGAGGCTTGGGGGGTGAGAGCAGAGGAGAGAAGAAAATTGAATGTATTCGAGATGAAATGTATGAGGAGCATGGCTGGAGTAACACTGAGAGACCGGATCATCAACGACGTGGCTCGAAACAGAACAGGGATGGTGAAGAAGTTGGAGGACAGAGTGGATTCGCGTGTTCTGAGTTGGTTCGGGCACAGGGAGAGGATGGATGAAGGGAGATTGGTGAAAGGGTGATGAATGCTGAGGCGAGTGGTCGCAGGCCTAGAGGTCGACCGAAGTTTGGGTGGATGGATGGTGTGAAGCAGGCGTTGGGATGGAGAGACATGAATGTGGAGGTGGCGAGAGAGCGTGCAATGAACAGGCGTGAGTGGAGAATGGTTGTGAATGGTTGATTTTGACGCTGCTCTGATGTGCTTTCCTGCCCTTGGCACCCCGCTGTCAGGGTGGTCGTGCGTGGGGGGGCCCGGCTATTATGACGCAGCGGGGGTAAACCAGTGAAAACTGTCGGGCCCTGCTGCTGACGACGGATCCTCAGACTGCACTCGTGACCCAGAGTGTATGTTGAGGGGGTACCGGCAGAACCCTTGAGCACAAAAGGGCTAAGTTGTGTGAGTGTGAGCGTATGAGGGTGTGAGGTGCGCCTTGCCGTCGGCCACCCCCCTTTATGGGGATGCGGCCTAGTGTTTGTATCTGTATCTGTACCCTCGCCCACCCCTAACTCGCCCCAAGCCAAGGGTGACGGCATAGCCGTACAGGTTGTAACACGTATAGCGGTTTGTTTTGGTATGTTTTTGATTTCATTTTGATTTGTTTTTTTGTTCACCTACATCTTGCCGTTTAAGGCCACATTTTGTTAATGGTTATCTGTCGGTGTAAGGCAACTATTTTTCTTGCCCAAGCCATCGTACACTGTTGTATAAAATGATAAATGCTGCAGCTCATGCATGATTTGCAGTGTTGATCTTGTTGGTGCCAGTCATATTTTCACTCGAAATGTACGTACTGCCAGTTCTAACATGTATATTTTTTTTGTTTTATTCAAGAAATATCTTTCTGTAACTTTGTTGGTCTATTTTTTTATTATTATAGATACATCTATGAATACCTTTGTTATTTGTTTATTCATGTAGGATGAATCAAGACGATATGTCGATGGTGGATACGTCATTGTTGGATACTCGAGGAGGAGGAGAGAGTGTGCATAACCAAGATATAAAGAGAAGTGACGCGCTTACCTCCTTGACACCTGGTTTAATGCATGCACAACCCCGGGAAAAGGTAAATATCATGCAAAAAGGTTTCAAGTCCAAAATAAGTTATAGCAAGCCTGAAAATAGTTACAAGTCCGAAAAATGATATAACAAGCAAAAAGGTTACAACGCCATAGGCAGTAAAGTTCGTAAAGGTTGCAAAGGTTGCAGAGGCGGAAGCTAGCGCAAAACGCACTGCCCATCGTTCGGAACTACCCGGACTTCAGCTTACTGTAAATCCATCTTTAGCGCCGACTTCTGTTAACATAGGACCAAAGAGTACTGATCCGACTGTTAGCTCGGACCCGCCTTCGAGTCGGTCCAGCGCTGCAACATCGAGTACTACGCCATCCCTATCGTTGGAGCTATCTACGCCCATGCCTACTAACGATACGTCTACATCTACGCCCGTGTCTACCGATGATACATCTACATCTACACCCCATGTCTACTGAAGATGCGTCTACATCTTCGCTCATGTCTACTGATAATACGTACTGTCGAATCGGAACCAGCATTGGATAATATTCAGGATCAAGCTGCTCCGTTGCGTGAGCTTATCTTTTATCCGCCTATAAAGGTATTTTAGAAAACAATTTGTAACTTCAAAATTTGTACCAAACACTGAACATGTCAATATATCCACACTGATTACTTTGGGACGCGAGGAATTAGTGTAACACGCTAAATTTAAGTTAGGAGAGTTCCAAAGACTCCAGTGTAGCGTGATGGTAAAATGGGCAAATTAGTAGAGGATGGACAGCAAGGACTAGGTGCTTGATACAAAAGCTATCCAGCTAACAAAAAACACGCTTTTATGCAAGGTGATTGAGGATCTCGGGATTGATTTTCAAAATTGATTAGAGAAACAGGAGCTAGAAGGCAGTGGGTGGAGCATTAATACAGTGACCCGTGTAGACCTCAAATTCTACTGGACGGGTGTTAATGGAATAATACCTATAGGTGATTAAGTTCATTGGCCCAAAATATATCCAGGTCGCTCCCACATTGTCAACATAAAATCAAAAAATAACTGTGCACTCACTAGCCTCATCGCACATTTCCACTTGGAACAACATACAAACCTCTCGATATATAAACAGCAGACAGAGCAAGCGTATCTCCCTTACAAAGACGCATACTTCCAATGTCCAAAGCTTGCCATGGACAAACCTGTTACTCTGGAAGACTCCCCTCTTATAGAAAGGAAATGTAACCTAAACGTCAGACTCCATCAGCTCACAAAAGGGAAGGAAGGTTATGGACGAGTCCTTATTTACAAGGGCAGTTTAGACGCCAGTGAGGAACGCACGGTCCACCTTGTGCCAATCTCAGAAGCTAATCTTGTCGCGCTCATCCCGTGTTTCTCTACATTCATGCGCAAATTTAGAAATACGAGATGTAGAGACAACTTTCTTTGTTCATTCTGTATGCAGGGAATGGATGAAAGCAAAAAAGCTGGGCATGTAAAACTGTGTTCGTTCGGAATGCAAAATATCAGTATGCCTGAAGAAGACGAGATGTACCAATTCTCAGCCATGCATGCAACAATGAAACCACCCGTTGTTGCCTATTTTGACTGTGAATCTGTGCTGAAGGGAAAATGTAGTGAGTAACCACCAGTTGTGCATGTACATTTGTGTTCTAGTGGATAATAACGGAAAAATTGTAAGGCTCAAAGTATTCGATTCGACTTCAGTCCCGCTTGAGGAGACGGAGACAGATCTCCTCAAGAATTTGTAGTTGGATGTCTACCTTGACCTTGTACCCCAAATCCGTCTTCACATAACAGAACTGAAAAAAATATTGCGGAAGCAAAACATTCGAGTGCTGCGGTGGTTCTTTTGGAGAAGAAGGTAAGAAAGAGTGCACCGCCATAATCATTATATCAAGGGCGTCTTTGGGCCCAATAAACAAGTGATATCTTGCAACTATATTGGAGCTCTGTGCTTGAATTGTAACTTCAGAATCACGGAAAAATTGCGCTATATCCCTTGTATAACTCACAATGCCTCTGCCTATGATATGAAATTTATGTTAAGAGGATTAGCCGGAAAAGAATCTCGAATATTCGTGTGTTGCCGAAACAGTCGGATAAAATGTTCAGCATCTCTGTCTCCTCGAATGATGACACGAGCAAGTATGTGGTCAAGTTCATCGACTCCTACTCCTTTCTCAACTCAAGTTTAGATAGGCTCGCCAAAAATCTTAAAGACAGGGGTCATGACATGCCGCTTCTCAAAACCCAGCTCACAAGTCTCGGGTACAGTGACAAGGTTTTAGAACTCTCTACTCGAAATGGACACTTCGGCCACGAGGTCATCGCATCGGATTCTGTACTGGACCAAACTGACATCCCATCACGGAAAGACTTTTACAGTCAACTTCGAGGCAAAGGAATATCTGACTTGGATTACGCTGAAGTGATTGAAATGTGGGAAGCAGCTAACTGCAAGACTTCGCGTGACTACATGATAATTCATCTGTTAATCGACACACTGCTACTGGCAGAAGTCTTCCAAAAGTTCAAGGAGATCATGACACGCGAATACACTTGGATACCGTCCATTTTGTATGCGTCCATGGCTTTGCAATACAAGCTGCTCTCTACGTGCACGTAATGTCAGACGTTACGTTTTATGCCAGACATTACGTATCATGCCAGACATTTCGTATCATGCCAGACATTATGTATCATGCCAGACATTACGTATCATGCCAGACGTTGCAAAATGTTATAGCAGCGCTAAATGTGTCATTACTTATTGTGGAGCTTATTGGTCTTATTGGTCGATCAAAGAGATGCAATAAATACCCATTAAAAATTCAATAACAGCGGTACCTGCGACACTAAATAGTACGATATATAAATAAATATATACATATACTATCAAAAGAAAATATATCCTACACGTACAACCAGTCCGATATGTTCCAGATCAACATTTCTAGCAAATGTGTTCAATAAACTGTAACAGCGTGGACGAACATTTAATAATACATATACATTAATACTTACCCTTCACTACACCGAAATTCCATCACAAACTATCACCGCTCACCACCGCTCGCACCTGAGTCACTCATCTGGGCGATCGTGAAATAGGGCGTTCAAAATGACCTTAGACATTTCTGAAAAGTAGCGCTGCAATTTTAAAAAGCACCCCTGTTTGAAAAACAGCGCTGCAATTTTAAAAATTCAGCGTTTACATCTACTTCCAGTATACTATAGTTCATTACACTCTTCTATGCACCCAACATTTTACTTCATTCATTCTAGATTTCACCTCACTGTTCCACTAGTCCAGTCTTCTCCACAAGGGAGCTCATGTACTTAGAGCACTGAAATTCCTCCAATACCTCTCCATTTAGGCGGTTACTAATCCCGATCACATCGTCATTCCTCGAACATATCATTACTCACTTTTACCCACATTAGCTCACAGCTTCCTCCGCTCACACACTCCACCAAACTCCGACATTAGCCTACACAGCTGCTACGAGTATGCCATTTGGGCCGTATCATTCGCTAACATTAACTCATGCAACTGATAACTCCGGTTATTTGCTCCTAATAACTTTATACCCTCTCTGACTACTCCATCCACAATCACTGAGAAGGAAGCGTTCACCTGGCTCCCTACTCTGACACATGGCGAGTTCACTTTTGCAATTGTACTTGTTTTCCAATGGTTCTTTTATGCAGAAGTAGATTTGAGTTAAAAATAGTTATAACGGCTTACCAACTGTGGTGAAAATTATTGGTATAGTACATCGAATGGTCAGTGAAAAGCATAGTTGGAAAAAAAGATTTTTGTATGAGATTTTGAAACAAATTGAACGTTAATCTTTAATCAATGCAAATGTTAAAATCTACTGTGATAACCTCTCATAATTTGGCACTATACATAGATACAACTAGCTGTTAGCTTTGAACCTCTCAAGCAAACATTTTTAGACTGGCCACACCTGCAGGGTGGGATCAAAAAATTGGAAAACCAATAAAACCTTGGAAATGTTTTTGAATTGAATGAATTGCCAATGAGCAACAGTATTATTTGTACACAAGTTATTTCGGAGTAGAAATTTGATTCTTATGTATGCTCCCCCTCCCCATTTCTATATATTATGGCTTGAATACCGGGTCTGAAAGCGTCACAAAGTTTATAATTCCGTTTACTGACAATTTGACTCAGTCTTCCTTGAAACTTTGATGAATGATCCTGTTGGTAGCCTGCTCCAAAGTTCATCACACCTCCTAGTCCTGCCGATTCAAATTTGGGCAGGAGGAGGTTCATATCAATGACCCTTGAGAAAAAACAGCCTTTTTTTGTGTCTATTCGAGTCTCTTGGCATGAGGTATCGTTTACAAAAAAAATCAAGTTATGCATCTCCACCCTTTGGAACGAAGGAATGATTTGTGAGATTTGCACTAAATGACGACTGACCGTTTTGACTAATCTTATAAATTGTAATGAGTTTGAAGTCATATGAAGCTGGAATTGTTTATCCTTCAATTTTTCACTTGTATGATGGGAAAAATTTCCACAATTTACTATAAGATTGAAATTGACAAATTCCATTGTCGCACTATTATCAGGAAAAAATGAGTTCATAAGTGTAATATTTTCTACTTTGATGGATGAATCTTGTCTGCATGGTTGTTGCCATAATTTTTCCACCATATTTTCAACACATCATTAAATTGGGAGATATAACTTTATAATTTTAAGCTTCATAATTCTTCCGAAAGTATATTCTGTCTATTGTTTTATCGTATCGAAATTTCAAATACCGGAAGTGTTTATTCATTATATAAAATAACAGAATAATCTAATCTTTTTCCCTGTCATTCGACGGGTGAGCTGACATAGATCCAAGTAACTCATCTATAGATTGAATTTTTTTTTTCTCCTGAATTTGTAAGCTTATTTATACTTTTTAATTTTAATTTGATATATATGACATGCGAGAAATAATAAACCATTTACACGTTGAGTCAGCCAGCACTCAGTAGCTCAGTGGTAAAGATCCTGTCTCTGGGTGCCGTGGTATAGGGTTCAATCCAATGGGATGAATGGCTCAAGTGTTTTTTCTGTCCCTGGTGAGCAAGATAATGATCTACGTCCGCTACTTTGACCTCAAAAATAAATCAGCTGTCCGGACACAGAGGTGAAACAATACTCTGCTATTTTGACGGACATGATCCTGGTTGTCTAACCAAGTGACTGCCAGATAGTTAATTTAAAGGCATCCGGCAGAATAGCAACTAATCGCTTCGAGATCTCACGACTCATGGCGGATCATCAATGCAAGTCTGGCCAGCCAAAGGGTTACCAGACAAGATCTGACAAGCTACCTAATTATTTTTACGATGTAATCAACAATTTGCAGAGAGAAGATCATTCAATAACATTATTAAATGGGGCAAGTCGGGAAAATTCACCATAACTTGTGTCTTTACCTTAATTTGATGAAACGCTCCGAATTTGTTTATAATTGTCATGAAGTATCTGCAGTTCACGCAAGTCAAAAGATAAAAATATATATGCAAGCCAATCCTATTTTGACACAGTATATCACATTGCGACATCTCATTGGGGAACTCCCCCCCCCTCTCATATAAAGGAGGCCGAATAGTAAACCATGCATCAAGCCCCCCCTTGTCCTCAGACGCACCCAAAAGCTCAGGGTTGTTATCACGAGCTTGGCTATCACTTTACGACAGTGGGCCAACAATATCTAAGGGTAGTGGTTGTGGGTTCGTCTGCCTGCACTTACCGGCCGAAGCGCACACAACAGCTCAGGGTAGTTATCAAGGGTTTGACTAGCTTGTTACTGCATTAAGCAGTCTGGGGTAGTTGTGAAGGTTTTGGCTGTCACTTTATGGTAGCATCGCCCACTGCAGCTCAGGGTAGTTATCAAGTGTGTTTTTTTCAAATGGGGCTACCTTAACAACAAATCCGATCAATAACTTCCCGAGTTGATAGGCTTACAAAATATTTGAACACTCAACGCGTTGCCATTTTAGTTTTCACTACTGCAGCGTCCACAGGGGCACAGGTAGTTATCAAAGGATTGTTTATCACTTATGTTAACATTGGTCACAACAGCTTAAGGTAGATAGATATCAAGGGTTTGGCAGGCATTCTACGCCAGCAGCAGCGCTCAAAACAGCTCAAGGTAGTTATGAAGGGTTTGACTGGCACTTTACAGCAGCAGCAGGGCTCAAAACAGCTCAAGGAGGTTGTGAAGGGTTTGGCTGGAACTTTATGGCTTCAGTGACTCACATTTCTAGCAAAATAGAACTGTGGATTTTCAAGGACAAATACAAACAAATTTCGATAAGCAAGATTCTTCAATTATGATTTTATTTTTGGAGCATTATAACTTTTGTAGATTATTTTACTGGCCTTCACGTCTCCCCATCCCATTGTTCAATTCTGTGAAGTTACAGCGTTACAGAGTATTTATATAAAAAATATATTTAATTTCACCTTTCTGAACTAAAAGGTATTTAAAACTTAGGAGGTTTTAATTTTTTATAGTAGAATTTTATTCGTTGTCACATCATTTACTACATGCAACAAAGCACGTAACTATACTAAGGACCATACTTATGATTGCAGAGTATATACAGCATAGCTATTGAAACCGACGATTTAGGATGTTTCACAATAGATTTACACGGTCACATTTTCTATACAATCTCGACTGATCAAATTTATAGTGAAAATACGCATAAACGGACTTTTGTCGTTAGTTTATGACATGCTTCTACAGCCACAAATCACGGGCTCACTGGATGGGGTGTTTACAGTCACCACCAATCATGGTGAAGAGCCGTACGGTCGTTGAAGTTATTTTGTACAAATATCATGTTTTGTTTTGTTTCTTCTTTCGAAGTGCAAGTAAGTTAATTCATGTTTGCTTTCATGAGACCGATATCGATCTAACCACGGAGAATTTGAACCCTGTCTATTATTTGCAGACACAATAATACTTGAAACTAATAATAAAACATAGCTGTTTGTTTTCAAGTTCAGAATTATGTCACTACAGTTAATTGACAGGCTTTCGTCAACGGACAATAATATTGTGACAGCGTCAACGGACTATAATATTGTGACAGCGTCAACGGACAATAATATTGTGACAGCGTCAACGGACAA
Organism: Gammarus roeselii; assembly: GCA_016164225.1. Classification (NCBI taxonomy): domain Eukaryota; kingdom Metazoa; phylum Arthropoda; class Malacostraca; order Amphipoda; family Gammaridae; genus Gammarus; species Gammarus roeselii. The sequence continues at coordinate 17,374 of SDVV010002625.1, forward strand.
TAATACTGTGACAGCGTCAACGGACTATAATATTGTGAGAGCGTCAACGGACTATAATATTGTGAGAGCGTCAACGGACAATAATACTGTGACAGCGTCAACGGACAATAATACTGTGACAGCGTCAACGGACTATAATATTGTGAGAGCGTCAACGGACCATAATATTGTGACAGCGTCAACGGACAATAATATTGTGAGAGCGTCAACGGACAATAATACTGTGACAGCGTCAACGGACAATAATTTTGTGACAGCGTCAACGGACTATAATATTGTGAGAGCGTCAACGGACAATAATACTGTGACAGCGTCAACGGACAATAATATTGTGACAGCGTCAACAGACTATAATATTGTGAGAGCGTCAACGGACAATAATACTGTGACAGCGTCAACGGACCATAATATTGTGACAGCGTCAACGGACTATAATATTGTGAGAGCGTCAACGGACAATATTACTGTGACAGCGTCAACGGACAATAATATTGTGACAGCGTCAACGGACTATAATATTGTGAGAGCGTCAACGGACAATAATTTTGTAACGCCGGGCTCACTTAGCGTATCTTATCGTAAAAGAAATGAGGTGCGAACGTTTTTTTTGTATAGATAACTTTTGTATATATATATATATTTTTATTATATCTCTTTGTGTTGATATATTTACACGATTCACACAGGGATTTCCATGTTCTGCTGAATTTAAATTCTACTTGGAATATCGAATCCGATCCCTGGTCACCAAAGTAACCCCTTAATTTGCGTCTCCCTGCCAATGATATTTAGTAGTGGTTACGCAATAAGTCCGAACTTCAAATGCCCTCTTGATTCATCCCCAACAAAATATAAGTAATGAGGAATGACGTAAAAGGAACTTTGGTTATTAATCCTACCTTAGTGAATAGTTGTAGTGAATATTTTATTAAATATATTTTTTTGTAATTTAAGAATATTTAGTTTACGATATATACCTTTTAAAAATTCATGTACCAATTACCCCGACTTGCTAACCTTCGTCATATTTATAGGCAGTATTTTCATTCCATCTAACAGAATTCCATGAAAAAATGTGTACAAATTTTAATGCACAATTCTTTCTAATCTACGCTCTCCTCATCGATCAATAGGCATGAAAAAGAGATGCAGTTCGTGGAGATTACTTGATGTATCCTCGGTCCATCGTTAGCTTTCGATCGGTAACAAAAAAATATTTGCGAATAAAGTTGCACAAAATAAGGACCCCTTCAAGAAGAAACGTTCAACAAGTAAAGATAATTTCACTTAATGGATTTGAATCCAACATATGTTGTCATGATATTAGTAACAGAAGGATATATTTAATCATAATCTAGCGTCTGATTTGAGTGAATAATCTTGGCAGCACTTTCATCCATCCTAAGCGCTATATAATAATGTAAATCTTCTCATTTTGACGGCACTTCAATGCGCACTTATGTAAGAAAAAGTAATAGACTCAAAAAAAACTTTTCGATATTATTAGTTTTCACTCTAGACCTGAGATCACAATCCCCATAAGAATTTGATTGTTTCAAGGCCTAATGTCATGTCAATGATTGTGACATTGTCAATGGTTTAACTCGTCACGTCACGAGCCTGTATTTAAGGTCAACAATTGTGCCTGGAATGATCTTAAAAAGTACCACTGGCCTAGATTGAAAAAGGAACTGTGACGTCACCAGTTCCTGTGAGAAAATCTTTTCTTGTGTACAACACATAAGGCAATGATTTGTAGATAAAAAATCATATTAAACCGCAATTTCTACTTCACGACAACGCTGTGACACATCGATGTTTAAACAAGTGTTCAATAAAGAAGACATTCAGTGAATTTCTTTACCAACCAGCAAAGATTTTGCTGCATCTAAACATAATATAAAGACATCCATTCAAAATCTACGTGACTTCTTAATATTATTTGTCGAAGCTTCATAAACGAACGACCAATTACAAAATACTATGACTCTCGTTAGAAATGCATGAGCAAGCAAATGGCAAAAATGATTATGGGGAAAAGTGTCGAAACGTTTTGTGTGTCGTTGTCGAAACATTTTGAAGTGTCATGTTTTCTGAACAGGTTTATATATTTTGATCGCTTGTGTTGGATTTCCGCAAATGTGACGTTGTTGAATGACGAGTAGTTGATGTGGGTGACATAACTTTTATTACTTAGGTGCATTTCATGTTTAATGATTCTTATTATGTTGCAAAATATCGGGTTGATGTAAGGATTTTTTTTTTCAATTACATCACCCTTTGTATTTAGGTATTGATCATAGGAAGAAAAGCTACCATTAAGTTACATCATCTGGGAATATGACTGACGAACGCAATAAACATGCCATTACTTCATTAGATGGTCATCAGCTAATTGTTGAAAAGTTGACAGATTTATTTCGAACGGCTTCAATGTTTTCGCCTGTAAGATTCACAGCACTAAAAAAAATATTAGAACCATAAAATTAAATTTTATATAAATTTGTATGTAAGGGATTATCCATGCGAGCACTGTGCAAAGAGACTGCCTGTCCTTGTACTCAGTCTCTCATCCAACCCTCATTCCACTGATAACACTACTCCTTTAATTACCACCCCCATTCCTTCCTTCTGGAGGAGATCATATGAAAATACAGCGCCCTCATCCTTTGAACTCCTCTTTCACAGCAGGGAGCTAAGCTTACACGAGCTTAGGTTACTCAAGCTTGGTTTGCTGGAACTTAGTTTACTCGAACTTAGTTTACTCGAGCTCAGTCTACTCGAGCTTCCTTTACTCGAGCTAAAGGAGCTTTATTAAATTTAACTTAATTTAGTTGAGTTTGGTTCACTCGAGCTTAGTTTACTCGAGCGTTGTTTACTCTAGCGTAGTTTACACGAGCTTAGTTTACTCGAGCGTTGTTCACTCTAGCGTAGTTTACACGAGCTTAGTTTACTCGAACTCATTTTACTCGAGCCTAGATTAAGGTATACGAATTGGGGATAATTCGTCTCCCTCACTATTACATAAGACCTCCAGGAAGGAATTAATAAGAGCATATTCTAAAATCTAATAACCCCTTTCTGGAGGTCTTATGTAATAGTAAGGAATACGAATTATCTACAATACTGGAGAGGTGGGACAGAATTCTGCGGGCGCAGAAAAATCCCGATACTAATAGAAATGATGTTTGACATGTATCTGCCTATCCTCGTTGTGGGCCTATTGAATGTATGTGTGATGTCAGGGTGGGAGATATACATGATAGGTTGGTTGACAGGTGGCTATGTGCTTTACCTCTCTAGCATTGAGCTTTGTTGTATACATATTCATGTGGGAGAGGGACATAAAATGTATCCAGGCGCGCTTGTCACTAACTGAATTTATGTCGCGTATTTCAGCCCCTTTAATGTATTGGTAAGAATGGTCTGTCAAACTCGTTTCTCTGTAATCATTATTGTACCATCAAGTTCTTCAATAAATACAATAATAATAATAATAATAATATTGAAAATTATACTACTACTACTACTACTACTACTACTAATAATAATAATAATAATACTGATAATAGTAATAAAAATAATAATAATAATAATAATGATACTAATAGTAATAATATTAATATAAATAAATATTATTATTAATATTATTATTATTTTTTTTTTTCATTATTAAAATGTAACAACATTCAAAAGAGTCGGACGTTTTTGATAGCGTTACAAGAGAAATATATAGCTATAAGATATGTTGTAATCAGGGTCTTGAACCTGTTCAAATTATCTGTGACAGTCGTCATTCCGATGAAACAACAACGGCGGTGAGTAACACAATAAGCGAGGCTGGGAGACATAATTTAAAAATATGTATATATCAGTAACATGATTATGGATTGGAACAGGATTCGAATTAATGTATAAAAAAATGTTCCGTGTAAATACCAGCCCAAGTATTCGTAATTGATTGTATGCCAAGATAAATGGAAGCCCAATGAGCGGAACTGAGGTCGCTAATCAGAATACCGAACGTGACGGCGAAAGTCACTAACAGCCAGGAGGAAAGCAGGAGGAAAGCAGGAGGAAAGGTGAAGAAATCATTATGGAAGAGAAGAAACTTGTAGGAAGGCTCTTCATTTCCAATGAATTGTTTAGCATTCCAACCCCACTATCATGTAAATAAATTATTCAATACTCAATGATGGAGATGCTAGAGCCGTAAATTCGATCATTGTTGTTCTCCGAACAATTTCTAGGTTACCAGTGTTAGTAGTCTTTCGGGCATCGCCGCACTTGAATTGCTAAGGGTCAGTTCTGTTCAAAAATCTCTGTTTTAAGAACACTTGTAATGTTACCATTGTCAGTAGTCTTCCTTGCAGCTGCCGCTCTTGTGTTGGAGTGTTCCGATACAACTTCGGCTTGGAAGTATAGCTGTCTACTCATCACGATGATCAGGGAAGTGGTAAATAAATGATGGATAAATATAAGGGAAATTCCAGAAAGAAGATCTTGAGTACTTCAGTCAATTTGTCAATTAGTTCGTCGTAGACAGAGCTGGGTGATATTTGCCAATACTGATTCCAAAACCAAAGCTGCTAATATATTATTAAATAAAATTGGATATTACCTAGAAATACATTGTTTTAAAAAATAAGCATATATATCATTTCTTTCCTTTGCTTACAGTTTCCAGATGAGCAACTCGTGGAACTCTCATGCTATATTATTTGTTGAAATATATTTTTCTAGCAGGTATTGCCATTATTTCATGTCCATCATGTGCGACCAAAATCGTAAAGATGGATGTAATGTGCGCCAAAATCATGGAAACAAAATGTATACATGTAATTCTAGGATCTGCTTGCTTTCCTCCAATAACACATGAAAGGGCAACGATACATATCCTATATAGTAAAAGAACTAATGTCGTTAAGGCACACAATTCTATCTGCACTGATGATGTCTGCAACAAGATCCCTGTGCTTTATTTTCAGTCAGTAGGAAGAAGTTCTGAAACATTGTAGTTGGTCTGTGGGCCTGCAGCTGCGCAAATTAACAGGCAACTCGGAGGCAGACTGAGATGTATGGGGAGAGGCAAGAGGATAAGGAGATTTCCGAGAGTTATTTTTTTTTTACAGCTCCATCAACAAATTCAGCTGCAACTAGGCTATTTAATCCGATATTTTCCACTATTTCCTGCTGCAACCGACGATAATCTTGATGACGGCGGGGCACAAGATGCACCCTTGCAGTTTGACAT
>SDVV010002626.1:0-22627 GCA_016164225.1 Gammarus roeselii
CACACTCACACAACTTAGCCCTTTTGTGCTAAAGGGTCCGGCCGGTAGCCCCTCAACTTACACTCTGGGTCCCGAATGTACCGAGGAACCGTCGTCAGCAAATAATTAATAAATAAATTCACCCACATCAATCTTGAGGACACCTCCTTCCACTCGGTAACGCTACAAGCCAACCGATCACTCGATATCAAAACCACACCTTCTCTTGCCCAACTTTCCTCCTCACCAGACTTTCTTCCACTTACCGCACCAAACTCACATTCTCCCTTACCGACGCGCCCTACGGGGGAGCCTATTATGACTCATGTTGAAGCTCCAGTGGAAATAACTCTAATCAAATCTCTTGCCTTTCAATTTCGTCTCGCTCAGCGCCAACACATCAAACTTCCTCCTCACAAACGTGTCACAAATTTCCCTCCTCTATATGATTCGTACTACAGCCACGCACATTCAGCGACCCTACACGTTGAAATGAAGCCCTAATCAAATCAAACCGACACGTTGAGAGTTTGGTAGAAATGAGGCTCAAATCAAATCAGTGACCTTATCAATAGGGTTTGGAGAGGCGTGAGCCTCCCCCCGAACGTCTTGCCGTCTTAAGGGAAGGGTTTTACAGTGAAAGGGATCCCTAGCCCCTCTTAGTCGTCTTTTACGACATGCAGGGGTGTATTAAATAAGATTAAATCCCTAAACCTGAAGATCACTGGGCGTATTCACGAATGGTCTCTGTTAACTCTTCGAAAATTGTGCATGTCTCTCGTAATGGAATATCTATAAGATGCTGTTCGTTCGGCTGTTGACTCCTCATTTTCGGTTGTATTTTTAAATCCATCTTTGCGACTGATATCGTTTTGAGAACAAATGGGATGAACATTCTAACCGATTTTGTGTCTTTAAAACCTGGTATTGTTAACCTTATTTCATAGGATTAGAGATGGTTATTCGTACAGTTTGGTATATGATCCCAATCCGTCGCTAACGACTTCACGTGCAAGTAACTATCATTCGCAGGCCCGCTTCTTGTACATAAGCTCACATTGATGCGTAGACAGCCTGCCCCCGTATCTCTTCATGACGTTGAAAAGGTTTATTGTCCTATTGAACTTGTCTATATGTATATAGTTATAATTTTTATACTTTTATTTTAGATAAAGAAAGACCTTGTTCGTTATTTTTTATTGATGTGAATAAAATTGACGCATTGTATTTTAATTGTTTAATATAGTTTGAGAAAGTTTTGCGTATCAATATCACATTTCACTTACAGTAATGAAATCGTACACCGCGTTTCACATATGAACATTCAAAGAGGAAAACTGTGATTACATTGTGATACGAAAATTTCTACAGGTGTAGACACACGGTCAAGAAATTCGCTTCCCCTCCGAGTGCAGGTGATCATATTTGATTAGGTTAAGTGTCCACACAAGTTTCTGTCTAGTTTATCAGAGCGCAGTTCGTAGAGTCGAGACTCAAGAGTCGATTGACTAGACCCCGGAGAGTCTAGAGCAGTTGGCTAACCCCCGCAGGGTCAGTTAGGCCTAGTGCTGCTCACTATCCTCCGCACTGTTAGGCACCAGAGTGCAGTTGGCCAGCTCGCCGACGCCAATCTCGGCCAAGGGTGTCCCGTCAATGCAGGTGTTCTCGTCACTGCCCAGGTTGCCGAGGCGGCTCATAAAGGTTGTGTTTGTGACGAGCCAAGCGATCTCGCAGCCGCAGTCCAAAGGATTGTCTGCCCGTAATAGAGTAAATATTTAGTGGTTACAGATAAAATACACTTACTCTGAGAAAATAAGTCAAACTACATTCTTAGCGAAGAAAGGAGCCATGTGTAAGTACTTAGACTAGGGACCGTGTCTCCAAACATGGGTACTTTCCCGCCGTACTAAATAGATTAGATTGAGTAGTAATAGTAGTTGCTTGCATGTTCCACCGGAGTCCCAATGCCAAGTTAATGCAGACTCCCCTGTAGGGCGGTTGGAGAGTGGCGAAGTGGGTGCAGCGTAGATTAAGAGTAGGTTCAACTTAGATTCGGAGTAGTTTCAACGTAGACACAGTGGGTTTAAACACAGTTGCAGACTAGGTCTAACAAAGCGATTTAAAGTAAATTTGACATGGGTACCAAGTAAATTTGATGAGGCTAGAATGAAAATTTGACAGATATAAATTAAATTTAACGTCCGTACAGAGTAACTCTAACGCGGGTACAGAGTAGGCCTCAAAGTAAGTTTGATGAAACTATTAAGAAAATTTGGCCGATGCGAATTAAATTCTACGTGTAAACATAGTAAACCTAACGCGGGTACGTAGTAGGCCTAGCGCAAACACAAATTATGCTAAACACGAATACAAAGTGAATCTAACGTAACATATATGCAGAGCAGGTTCATAGCAGGCGCAGTAGGTTTTGTGTGGAGGAGTGGTTGCAGCCTCCTCCGTTCTCCGCCGGAGCTCTAACGTGTAGTCACTGATTGATTGATTTGGGCTTCATTTCCACCAGAGCCTCAACGTGTAGTCACTGAGGGCTTCTCTTCATGGCACGACGATTCGTAGATTCTGCTTAGCTTCGTGCACGAAGTTAAAAGTAAAAATTCTCAATTAGTACGCAGGGAGGACAGCAAGTTCGGGATCAGAGATGATGGAGACCTCGCTACCTCTACACTGCCTCAAAGAGGCCCGTGTGTTTTCCGAAAGCGATCAGTTTTTTTTTCGGTGTTCCGTTTCTGTGAGCAGGTGTTGCAGGTTGCACGGGGCAGAACGCTCGTCGGGCTGCTGATAGCGCATCACAATCTACTAGTAAGTGTTGCACGCCGATTGCCACTTGGTGGCAACAAGGGCATGGTGGTGCCTCCGGTCCCATGTCTACGTCCATTAGGTGGTTGGGAGTTATCCACGGGTGTCCCGTGCATGGACGGTTAATGAACACTTGGTTTTTCCTATTAGAAAAACCTGTTGTCCCATTCTCCCACGGATGGTTTAACTGCAAGCATCTTCAGCTCACTTTGTTGCCAATTATTATTATTATTTGCTTTCATGTTCCACCGGAGTCCCAACGCGGAGTTAATGCAGACTCCCCCGTAGGGCGGTCCGTTGCCAAGAGTCGTTCCATCGTGATGTTATACGTGAGTTGATAACTGAGGACCAGTCTCGATAATGTATAGAGATGAATTGTTCTTGCTGGGTAGACACCCGTTTAGCGAGGGAATCCGCGCGTTCGTTTCCTCTTATTCCCGCGTGTCCAGGGATCCAGCAGAATTCGATCGCCTGGCCCGCCTCGGACATCGTGAATAGGTCGTGTTGCATTTTTCTAAGGGCAGGGTGATCAAAGTGCAGAGTTTTCAGCTGGGTGAGAACACTCAGACTATCTGAAAATATAACACTTTAGGGGTGACGGTCGCTTTTGGTAATGGAGATGGCCAGTTCGAGTGCGTGTAGCTCTGCAGAGAATATAGAGGCCTCGTGGAGAAGTGTGGCCGAACGCAACGTCCTTTTGCCTATGGCGGCGGCTCCCACTCCGTCCGGTGTTTTCCAGCCGTCAGTGTATATATGGCGGTGCTCAGAGTACTGTTCATCGAGTAGACGGGAGAATTCTCGGCGGTACGTGTTGGTTGGGGTTGTTGCTTTGGGGTTTACCAGTGGTGGGCTGATCATCCACGTCGGTGTGTTGATTTGAAATTCGATAGGAGGATGAAGGCTCGATTGCTTTGCGTCTGATGTTCAGCGAGGTCAGAAAGCTATCCACGCGTAGAGAAAATGGTGGGCATATGTTATTCTTAGCCACAAAGAGGCGTTTATCAAGAATGTTGGTGACGTCACCGAGTGCTGGGTTATTGATGTAGCTCCTTGTCTTGAAATAGTACTGCAGTGAGAGTTTGTCTCTCCGGAGCGGAATAGGAAGCTCGTTAGCAAGCACGTTCAGGCATTCGATGGGTGTAGAACGGAAGGCACCGGTTGTGATACACAGAGCGTTATTTACTATGATTGAGAGAGGTTCTAGGGTGGGTTTGGCTGCTGAACCGTAAACAATTGCTCCATAGTCAATGCGCGAGCGTAGTAATGTTCTGAATAACGTCATCCCGGTGTCCATATCGGCTCCGAATTTCAAGGATGTTACAGAGAGGATAAGTCCGATTTCTTTTTTGCAGCGGGTCTCCAGGGCTGCAATATGAGGTCGCCATGTGAGTTTAGGGTCCCACACAAGACAGAGGAATTTTATTGTTTCCTCGTGTCCTAGCAAAGTGTTGTTTAGCTTTGGGGCTGGTTTTGGTTGTAAACCGGGCACGAGAGTAAAGTGTATACCTTTCGTTTTGGGGGGCGAGAATCTGAATCCGTTTAAGGAGGCCCAGTTTCCGACTAGGTTAAGATCTTTCTGGAGTTCCTGTTGAGTTGTTAATAGGCTAGGGTGCCTGTAGCTTATTTGTAAGTGGTCCACGTATAGTGATAAAAGCAATCTTCCGTCACGCGGGAGAATGTCTGCCATCTGGTCGATTTTGAGTATAGAAAGAGAGACACTGAGGACGCTTCCTTGGTGGACGTCCATTTCTTGCGGACAGGATGGTGATAAGGTGTCGCCGACCTCAACCCTAAGGTGCGATTTTGCAGGAATTGGTGGATATAACGTGGTAAGTGGCTTCTCAGCCCTTAGCGGTGGAGATCCTTCATGATGCCATATTTCCAGTTAGTATCGTATGCTTTTTCCACGTCGGCAAAAATGAAAACCACGTGTTCGCCTTGGACAAATGCCTGTCTAATGTTAGATTCCAGTCTTACAAGGTGGTCCGTCGTAGAGTGGCGTTTGCGGCTGCCACACTGGATGCTGTTCAGGCCTGCATGCATGCATGCATATAAAGGTAGTCGACGAGGCGCGTATTTATCATTCTTTCCATGGTCTTACTGAGAACGCTGGTAAAAGCGATGGGGCGGTAGTTATGTGGGTCATGGTAAAATTTCCCAGGCTTGGGTATTAGGATAATTGTAGATTCCCGTCATTGATCGGGAATAAATGAGTTCGAGTACAGAGTATTGAACACTTTCAAAAAGTGGTCACGGGCGCCTACTGGGAGAATTTTGATCATGTTGACGTGTATCCGGTCTGGCCCAGGTGAAGTTTCACGTGTATGGTCTAGAGCGCTCTGGAGTTCGTGGAGGGAGAAAGGTTTGTTGTAGGTCATTTCGTTTCTAGAAGTAAAGTCAAAATGTTCGCTTTTTTGCAAGTTCCTCTCCCGTTGGAAAGCAGCCGTGTAGTTTCTTGATTGCGAAATCTGGCTAAACGTTTGAGCTAGTTTATTTTGCGATTTCCGCGTTGGAAGAATAAGTTCTGCCTCCGTCAGAAAGAATGTTGATAGGTCGCTCGGGTTTTCCCTGAACACGTCGATTTTTTTCCCACACCTGGGAGAAGGGAGCGTTTCGATTAATAGTATTGACTAATTGAGCCCAGTTTTCACGTTTCTTCTCCACTAGAAGTTTTCGATGTACAGCAGATGCCCTTTTCCACGCAACTCGGTTCCTGAGGGACCGTGCGCGTCGGTAGGCATGGTATGGCTTTTCACGCTTATCTCTTGCTTCTTGTACCTCTCGGCACCACCATGGTTTCGGAAAGAAGGTTGAAGGGGTACATTGGGGAATACTTGCCTCGGCTGCGGCTTGAAACTTTTCGTATAGTTGGGCGACGATTTCGTGTTCCGACGTGGTTTCGGGGATGTTGTCCATATCACTCCACGCAATGTGCGCCGAGTATTCCATCCAGCTGACTTTCCGGTAGTTGAATCGAAGTTCTTGTGGGACAGGGTTTCTTGGTTGGTTGGTAAGAAGCGATATGAGGACTGGATTATGATTGCTGGCGTGTGTTGAAGGCAGAACTCCCAAAACGAGTTAGGGTGCCACAGTGGGGGAGCATATGGATAAATCGATGGCAGTTTCACTTTCGGGGTGATTCGGGTGGGTTGTCCGTCGTTGAGAAGGACCAGTTTGTGAGTGTTTTTGGTGTTAGCCATTATCACTCCCCTGGGGTCTATTCTCGTGCATCTCCATGTTTCATGGTAGCTGTTGAAGTCTCCAAGGAGGAGCACTGGTGATGGCAGTTGGTTAAGCAATTCGGTCATTAGTGCTTCCGAGAGGTCATGGCTTCTTGATTAGTAGATGGATACCACTGTTATTGGCCTTGAAACGCATATCTTTACGGCGATAGCTTGGAGTTTTGTCTTCAGGGAAAGGCGAAGGTCAGGTACACTTTGGTGAATCATAAGTGCCACTCCGCCGTGCGCAGTCACGCCTTCGCGGCGGTATATGAGATATTGGGGGATTCTGAGGGTGGCGGTCTCTCGGAGTTCAATCTCCTGGAGGCTAATCACCAAAGGTTGATGGTTGGCGATTAGGGATACTTATTCGTCTTTCTTGTTTCCGAGTCCCTGGCAGTTCCACTGGAGTATTTTATTGGTCATCTTGAAGGCTGTTCGCACTCTGACCTTGAGTATCTTGAGTGGTCGCGTTATTTGCTGGAGCTTTTGTGGTGCGCGTGTTTTTGATTTTCCCCAGGGGTTTCGGGTTGGAACTGTTCACGGTAGTGTCTGCCTTCGGTGGGAGGTGGTCTGCTGTGGTTGCTGCGGTCGCGGCTGCGAGTGCTCTTGTGGGAAGAAGAGGGTGTGTGCTCTCTGTGTTTGCTTTGTGAGCGAGCGCGCTCACATTGAGAGGCATTTGGGCTAGGTATTATGAATGGTTGTGCGGAGGTCTCTCGTATGAGCTCTGCTAGATGAGAGCTGTCAGCGAGGTCGTGATAGTTCTCGTTGATGATGCGTTCGTAGGTCGGGTTTGTTAACGGGGGATCTTGTCCCTCGCAGTGGATTTCCACGAATGGAGCCACATTCGAGTAGTTCTGGGTTTTGGTCCTGGCGGGCCGTTATTTGAGTGTTGTTACTGATCTTTTTGCTCAGAGGCGCCTGGATATCATAGGTTTCCTCATCTCTTTACCTTTTCGTTTTTATAGTTGTGAGCCTTGCTGTGTGGTCGACTGCGGGGGATGCATCCATCTCGTAGTCCTCCTGGTCATTGCATATATCATTGCTAGAGCTGTGCGTCTCTGGCGCCGGGCCGGTAAATGGGCTGAGTGAGGAAGCACTGCAGCCAGGCGGGAGTGTTGGGGTCTTGTTACGATGTTGTTCTGATGATGAATGGATGTCATCGGGAGAGCTTGGTTGGCTTGCCGATTTGACTGCTTTGGTATAATTGAGACAGTTTGGGTTTTCGTCTTTCCAGATTTAGATAGCTTTCTTCCGTTAACTCTGCGTTCGTTTTGCGTGATTGTTATTTCTTTTTGGTCCATGTGCACTGGGCAGTCGCGGTCGCCTGCCTCATAAAAGCATGAGCAGTGGTAGCATTAAGGGTGCGGACTGTGCAGTCTTTTCTGTCGAGCTCGCCAGCGCATTTCTTGCAACGTTGGGGTGTGTGTGGCTGGCAGTATGCGATGACGTGGCCGTATTCAAGGCATTTTTGGCACATTGGGAGCCGTGTTGCTACTGGGTAGGTTTTGTTTCTTCCTTGTTCACCCGGGATTACTATGAACTCTGGTGTGTCGTGTCACGGGAAGGTAATTTGGTATGCAGTAGAACTTGCGTTCCGTGATTTTAACCATGTTGCTTGACGGACTTTGGGAACTCCGTAGTCTTCAGCTAGATCTTCAGCGAAAGCACTGAGGTCTGTTGTAGGCGTGTAACGAGAGGTGTATATAATCCGTTTGGTATCGTTGAAAGACGGATGCATTTCAACTGCAACTTTGAGTTCGTTTATGTGGGTAATCTTTTGTAAAGCGTTACTTTGCTCACGTTCTGTGACGTAGGCCAGATATTTGTTTCCCTGTCGTTGTATTTCTTTCAGTTTTCCTCCTAGTTTTTCGGTGAGTGACTTCATCATTATAAATGGGTTAGCTGAAAAGGCAACTTTGTTCACCATTTTCGTTGAACGTTATGAGGAAGTGGGTGGGAAATGGTGTCGATCTTCTCTCCCGGGTAGGAGGGTCATTTTGGGAAGAGCGCATCGAGACTACAGCCTCTCGTTGCCCGACCCTGTGATCTATTTGGTATTGAAGGATCGCTTTCTGCCTCTCCTCCTCTGGGCAGTCTCTGTGTCCGGTGGGGTGTCAGTCTACTTTGCAATAAAAGCAGTGCTGTTATTTGGATTGGCATGACTGGGGGTCTTCCCGTTTGTCATGGTCGTCTTGGGAGCAGTATGAGCATCTTTGCTTACCGTTACAGTTTCCTCTCGTGTAGCCGTATTTCTGGTATTTATAACATCGCATCGGACGCCTCTCAAATGGTGTAATCATGGTTTTGGTAGCGCAGAAGTAAATGTCCAGATATTTTGGTGGAGTAGGGCCGTTGAATTTTAGTATTAGGGCTGTGGTAGTCTCTCTTCTTGGTGTGATCTTCGGTGCAACCTTTGCTTCGACAACGCAGTCCTCGTCTTGAACGAGTCCAGTGATGTACTCCTCGATTTCCTCCTTCGGGATATCCTCAACGTAGATCAAACCTGAACTTGTAGAGAAAGTCGGGTGTGGCTCTATTTTGCATGGCTTTCCACAGAGTCTGTTTTTGGAGAAAATCGTGTCACTTTGAAGTTTTGTGTCTACTCTGATGGCAAAGCATTCGTCGCCGCTGTTGGCAACGCTCAGGACTGGGCGGCCAGTGAAAGAGCCTAGCTCTTTTCGCAGAGTGTATGGACAAATATCCGGTCTGTCATTGGCGTCGAACGTGATCTTCAGGTGTTCTGGAAAGGTAGGACTATTGTTGAACAAGTTGTGTTCATTGAATGGCGTGTATTACTTTCTCCTTGCAGCCCTTGGAGCTCGGTTAAATTTTGGTGGGGTGAAGAGTTGTCGAAGTTGTCGTCAGACGTAGAGGTGAAGGTACTTGTGTAAGTTGCGGGTTCTTTAGTTGGTTTGTTTTTTACTAGTTCGTGGATATTGAGGAAAATGGTCTTGACATGACCCTCGTTAGACGGTCGTCAATTGTGCTAAGTTCTGCGGCGAAAACTTCTGCTTCCTGTTCAGAGAGGGTCGTCCAATATTTAAGCAGATTCAATATTTCCTGGACGTTCATTGTCAACTCGTCGATGCGGCCGTCCCTCCGGTTGTCGTCCGCCGAGGTGGTGCTGGTCATCATGGCGAGGCTGATGTTCTTGACCATTATTTCATCTTGATCTTCGGTGCTCTGGAGGAGATGCTGGTCCCTCCTAAATGGAGTTTCTTCTTACTCCCCATCGGCCCCCTGGTTCGCGCCAGGTGCCAAGGGGCTCACTCTTGCTTGCCTATTAGCTGACTTTAGTGATTCTACAGTTAACATTACACGACCACAAATATAAAATCAAAGCGAACGTGCGGTTCAAGGTCCCAGCACAAACTAGGGACCCATCTGTGCTATAGCGGGGGTTCTCTGCAACACCAGTTAGTATTTGGTACGGGAACAATTTCCTTTAGATCTGTTAGCTCCCTCGTAGGCGCCTAGTGTTCAAAGGTTCACTGTTCTCTTATTTTCTTATTTTATAGTGTTAATAAAGGATAATGCGTAATTCTCCAGGTAATTCTTGAATTCTATGCTCGTCGAGACGTTAAACCGAAGTTATAAAAAAAGATTTGATTTGAGCCTCATTTCCATAAAATTGAGACTAGGTCTACGGGGCAGGGCTCGGGACTCCGGCTCGAGTCCACGCGCGTCTCTCCGTATGGCATGAAGACTATCTACTAGGACAGGCCCGCACTCGTGCGTGCGAAAATATATAAATTATTTGAACATCCAATTGTAACATATGCATGCTAGTCGCTGGAGCATACAGGAATGAGGTTTACCGAAAATAAAGTATGCACAAAGCCATCTGCATAGATCCGCGTATTTGAGCCCTCTTATTTGAGGGGGGCAGAACCAGTGATACCTTCGTTTTCACTGCCTTTTAAACGCGATTCGCTTTTCCTGGTAGGTTTTGCGAGGAGGATTTCGCTCACATCCGAGTGAGAGCCTACCAGAATCAAAGCTCTTCGCGCTCAAGGGAAGCCGTGCACAGATTTGATTTGAGGCCCCGGTAGAGATAGGCCCCCTAATCTGATCTGCATAGGCAAGACGTGAGTGAATCAATGTTTTGTACAGCATCATGCTAGTGTCCTGATCGGCACCCGATTTCAAGGGTGATGCCGACAGGATAAGCCCCGTCGACTTTCGAAAGCGAGTCAGCAATGTGAGTTTAAGGTCTAACGCGAGACCATGAATATGATGGAGTCTTCGTACGCTACTGCTTTGTCGTGCAACGTTAGGGGGCCTAGTTACCAACTCATTTTAAACACTTCTGGATTTGAGCCTCGTTTCCACCAGAGCCTCAAAGCGAGTCATAACATTTCTGGAGTTGAAGTTGGATTGTCAAAAGGCAAGGGTGTCTGTAGCTTATTTGCAAGTAGTCCACGTGAAGTGAAAAGAGCAGTCTCCAATCGCGGGGGAGAATGTATGCTAGCAGAACGATTTCAAGGACAAGAAGAGCAACACTAGGGACGCTTCTCCAAGAACCGCCCATTTCCTGGGGATAAATAGTAGCAGTAGTTGCTTCCGTTTTCCACCGGAGACCCAACGCGAAGTTAATGCAGACTCCCCCGTAGGGCAATTTCCTGGGGATAAGATGGCGACGGAGTGTAGCCGCACTTGGAGGTATGGTTCATCAAAAATTGGTGTATGAAGCGTGGTAGGAGGCCTCTTAGAAGCTTCGGTGTATTAGATTAAGGGCTTTTTCCACTGGAATTAAGACGAGATTCATCGCAAGATCCTTGTAGAGCTTTGCGGTGTAAATAAATATTTCCAGATAGTGTCGTATGCTTTCTCAACGTCGAAAAAAATCGAAACCCCATGTTCCTCTCGGGCGAAAGCCTGTCGAATGTCTGATTCAATTTAAATGTGGTGATCGTGCGGACCACCACATCCGACATCCGCAGATTCCCACATCCGAGCCGCACTGAATGTTGTTGGTGCCTGCATGCATTTTGAGGTCGTCGACAAGGTATGAGTTTATCATTTTTTCCAGTTTTATAGAGGACGCAAGCAAGGAAAATAGAGTGGTCAAGTTAATTGCGTCCCCGTGGTATGTTTCGGGTTTAGGTATTGGGACGATTACGGATTCCCCCGGCACAAGTGAGGGAGAAATGGTTTTGAATACATTCTGTGCAACACTTTCAGGAGGTACTTGAGACTACTTTCGGGGATGTGTTTTCATCACATTAATGTGCACCTTGTTCGACCCTGTGGAAGCTCAACGAGTGTTGTCCATTGCATACTCTAGTTCGTAAATGGAGAAAGGTTTATCGGAGAAAAATGGTTTGAGGGAGTGAAGTCAGGATGTTCTTTCTTCTATTTTTTTTTCTTGTTGGAAAGCAGCTGTGTAGTTTGTGTGCAAGTTTGTCAGCAATTTCCGCACGGGAAGAATAAATGGTATCTGCGTCCAAAAGAATGTGGCCAGGTCGCTCGGGGAGTGCCTTGATAAGTCTGATTTTTCCCCACACTTGCCTAAGGAAGGTGTTCCTAATGATAGTGTTGACTAATTAGGTCACGCTTTTTTTGTTTCTTCTCGAAGGTTAGTTTACGCTTTCTTGTTTCTCATCTTTAAGGACCGTGCGCGACAAAAAGATGCTTGCAGCCTGTCACCCCCTTTTTCCTGCTTTTTGCACCGCCACGGGTTGGGAAAAAGATTGAGATGTATGCGACAGTTGCACTCCGAAACTTGTCATAATTGTGGCTGACGAGGACATACTCTGAAATGTCGGCGATATCATCCATATTGTGCCAAGCGATATGTGTTGAATATATCTCCCAACTGTCATTTTGGTGGATGAAGCGTAGTGTTGTGCATCAGGATTGTTCGGTTGATTGGAGAGGAGGGAGATGATCTAGTGGAGCTTAGTGCAGTTTTGCTTTAGAGGGTGAATTCGGTAGGGTCGTCCAATATTTAAAACAATTAGGTTAAGAGAATTAATGGTGTTGGCCCTTGGCACTCTCCTCTCAAGTCTGTTCTTTCGCATCCCAACATTTCGTGGTGGTTGTTCAAGTCTTCAAGGAGGGAACAGTTAGTAAAACAGTTTGTCCATAAGTGTTTCCGACAATCGGTGACTTCGGGACGAGTTGACAGATACCGCTTTTAGGTCTTGGATTGCACATCGTCACAGCGATTGCTTTGAGCTTTGATTCCAGGGCAAGGAGGTGATCATGGACGTTCTGGTGCATTACGAGAGCAACTCCGCCGTGAGCAGTCACGTTGCGGTGGCCTTTGCAGAGGTGTGCGATGAAATGGAGAATTTGGCAGTCTCTCGGAGTTTTATCCCCCTGGAGACCTATTATCAATGACTAATGGGTGAAAATTAGGGATAGTAACTCGTCTTTCTTATTCCAGAAGGGTGTGTTGTAAACTAAAACACTCAGGGGATCATTTTGATGATGATACGAGGAAGCTTATCAATATTTCTCCCTTCAAACGTGCAGCCAAGAAGAGATAAGAGTGCCACAGTTTTATCGTGCACTGGAGTCAATGTTCTTCTGGCACGAACGTCAAACCAGCAGCCAGTGCTGCATCAGGTCATCGACAAGTCCTCGTCCGTATCTGGGATTGCTTCAACTTACGGCACGCTCAGGTCACGTCCGTTCATATGGAGAGGTCACAAAAGTGTTTTATTCGAATCAGTAAAGGTACAGTGGTCTTCCGGAATAGAAAAGTCTGTCGGCAGGTAAGATGAAGTAAGATCAATTCTCAACAGATCAGATTTCAGCTAAGAGGTTGGCTTCTCGGAGGTAACTGAGCAGCAGCTTTGCACTGAATTAGTCTCTGTAGGAACTCCGTAATAATTAGGCGGGAGGTATCAGAAAGCTCCTGGAACCGGCTCCTGGGAAAGTGAGTGTGTCGACATTCTGTCTAAGTTGGGAACTCTGCTAAGACACGGGCTATTGTAGAGGGGACTAGCAGTTCATGCAGTATGGGGATGGCGACGCCTCCATTAGGTGTCTGTGCGTTAGTCTACTATGTTTAAATTCTCAATCGGCATAGAATTATCACAGCCCGTCGAGATCGGTAGCCTGAAGAAACCCAGGGTGTTGGTGCGCCTTTGATAGTGCGCAATTTATTTCTCATACGAATATTACACCATTCCATGTTCATTGTATTTTGCACAGCTCTATTAATTAATTGCTGGGTAAAAGTCATTGTATAGAAGTGGGCGCTGTTTTGCTGCGTTAGGCACCGCTGCAGCTCATTGCCCACAACTCAACACGAACGAACGTTCTTTTTCCTGAACAGGCCAGCGTAAGATTGCCGAAACAGCAGGGTGGTAATTGTTGAAGGACTTGAGTGTTTGCAGCGGGCTAAGCGAATCACTAAAGATTGAGATATTGGCATCTGGAAGAGTATCGGCAGCCAAGAAGGCGTCGGCAATCGCCATGAGTTCAGCAGTGAAGATGGACGCTGATGGCGGGAGTCTCTTAGCGACGACATCCTGGGGACCAACGTCATACACTTCTTTCCCAGCTAATCTATCTCCATTAGTGATAGCATTTCCAATTTACTATTGAAAAAACCTCTCGCCAATCACTTTTCTATTAATTCCATCCGTATAAGTAACTTTTTTAAATCAATGATCGTTAACTTCTTCACCATCTCCGTTCTGATTCGAACCACGTCGTTGGTAATCCGGTCTCTCAGCGTAACTCGAGCCATGCTCCTCAAATATTTAATCTCGAAACATTCAACCTTCTTCTCTTCTCTGCCAGAAAAGGGGGTGGCTGACGGCAAGGCGTTCCTCACACTCTTCTTATGTACTCACACTCACACAACTTAGCCCTTCGCGCTAAAGGGTCTTGCCGGAGACCCCGCAACACACCTCCCGGATCATGAGTGCGGTCCAAGGTCAGTCAGCCCACAGCATCGTCGTCTACTGGTCCATCACCTAAAATATGCAAGATATCAGCGCGAAGAGTCTCCGCATGAGCGATAAAAATGTCGTCGAAGTTGATCGGCCAGTAAAATGGTGAAGGCATAGCATATATTCTGGTATACGCCATATGGGGACTGCGTCTCGCGGGAGAAGGTCCACCATCATACGTGGCAGCCAAAGATCAGCAGTGAGAAGCTCGAAGAGGGAGCCAGATTGCAAGGGAGCTGTTTGATTGTGGTACAAGAAAGAAGAGGAGGTGGGGCGAGCAAGAATATGGTACTAGAATTGTAGGTTGATTTGTTCTCGTCGCAGTTTTACAAAAAAATCTGACAATAGAAGAGGAAGGGAAAACACTAGTTCAGGCGGGAAGAGCGGCATTGTGAACTGGTTCCAATGTTTTGAGGATATTTCCCTTCGCGGAGCCGTAGACAACGCTCCCATTAAAGGCGTAAAGTTGTTGTTCGGTCTGCACCCCTGGTGAAATGCGATGCAATCCGAAGAATGATTGACCGATGCAAGCAGTCTATCTTGGTACTTCCAAGTTAGTTTCAGGTCTAATATTAGTCATAGAAAGAGACTGTAGGTAGGAAAGGGATCATTTCTCCATACAGTGTGAGGTCTGGTTTCGTGTATGTGCGGGATCGATGGATTTGAAGTGCACATGTTTAGCTTTGGGAGATTGTTAAACCTCAAAATTCTGTCCAAAAACTACCTGAGTTTCAGCACTAGAGTTGGCGTTTTGATGAGCACCAATGCACTCATAATAAAGTCGTCAACGTATATAGAACCATTCACGGATGGAGAAACCACACGTCCCGTGATCCCATTAATTGCAATGGCGAATATTCACGCGCAGTCAAAACCGGTAACTAAAAACATATTTCGTCACAGAGCGCTGAACCAGAACAGTCATTGTAGTCCACCATCCCCAAGAAGGTTTAACTCACACTGTAGGTATACAACGGCATCAGGTGATGTCAGCTGCAGGAAAACTGGTGCCCATACGTCTTCCTGTAAGTGCTGTAGCTGCGTGTTCTGCAGCTGAACTTCAGCTGACTCTGCCAGACCTGCGTTAACAGCCACGAACCAATCAACGCCGGGTGAAATAACCGTTTGCTGTAAGGACACACTCAAAAGAACTGAAGTAACCGCTTGTTGTAAGGAAACACTCCAAAGTACTTCCTACGCATTCAACTGCAGCAACCTCAAATATAAGAGCATGAATTTAGCAAATCAATCAGCCTTAGAACAAATGTAATAATCTAAAATAAACTCCAGCTCATTACGGGACTGATATGTATTAGCTGGAATGTAACTGTGCTCCGATCGTCCAAGAACAACCCCGGCACGACACCAAAATACCATAAAGAAAAATTTAAAATTTCGTTTGTTTTAAATTTCAGGTACAGTAGCGAAAGAAAATTCGTTTATGGTTCGCCTACAATCGAAAAAACAAATTTGATTTTTCGCACGTGGAATTGAATTTATTTACGACTGTATTATTTCTGGGCAAAGCTTCTTGAAGTGTAATATCAATTACATTTTCGATGAGTTTAAAAATTGAGCAGGAAATGAGTCAAGATTTTTGTAAATTTGTGTATGGTTAGTCTTTAACCGAAAAAACGAACTCCGTTTTCCCCACGATGAATCTAACTTCATATAGAATTTCCAATGAATTCAAATATTGAGCGGAAAATTATATTTGAAATTTTTTTCTAATCTTCAATCATAAACGAATTTTCTTTGTACATATATAATTCATTATAGTCTACCCGAAAATTCAGGCTTATCAACTAGTTTCCGATATCAATAGTTCTAACAATTCGTATCAAAGCAATAGTACTCTTTTGTCAATATAGCTACGAAGTAACGACGGGTAATAAAATATTTTTTCCTATAATCGATTTTGGAGAGAAACAGCTTTCATGACGATACGAGACCATTCGTAATTCAGCCATAATAATGATGAAAATGTTAATGATAGACATCTCTGTTAACTACCCATGTTGAGAGGACTATGTACCTTGGATGGCCCCAGGCTCCACTAGCTCGAGCGCGTTGTTTTCTAGTCTCAGTACGTAGAGCGAAGGAGTAGGCGGGGCTACAGCCGAGGCCTTAAGTTCCTTAAAGCTGTTTCCACTGAGATAAAGTATCTCGAGTTGCGACAGGTTGGCGAAGGTGTACGGAGGCAGGGCGGAAATACTGGTGTTCTGAAGCATGAGTCGCCGCAGCGAAGGGGCGTTTGCGAACGTGTCTCCGTTGAGCTCAAGCACGATGTTGCCATGGAAATCCAGGGTTTGCAGAATGGGGGAGGTTATCACAGGAAGGAACGGAATGTGATTATTTGACACGTCCAGTAAAATTAAACTGGTAAAGCTGGGAAGTTCTTCCAAGGCAAAGAAGTAGATGTTACTGTCTGTTATTCTGTATTCCCGAAGTGTTTTATATGAGTTTCCAAACGTACCCAATTCTACGGTGTGTATGTCGGTGTAGCGTATCCGGATAGTTTCAAAAGAGACAGGGCCAAAGGTTTGATCATCCAGTACGTCCAGAGGCAAAGATGCTCCATGCTGGCCTTCGATGATCAACTCGTAGAAAGATTCATTCGGAAACGAAGCCTGGAATACGTTTTTAAGAGTTTGGCGGCTCTGCACCGCAGAACAGTCAATCCCAAGACCAAAGTCCGTGTAGAAATAGCAGATGCAGGGCTGAATAGCAGAGGCTTGTGGGCAGTCGGCGACGTCAGAGACTCTTTGGTGGGGCTCTTGATCTTCGCGTTGTGGTTTGGGTTGCTCTAGTTTACTGGGCACGTGTTCTGAGACCGTTAGTGAACTGAACATATTCATGCCATTCAACTCTAAGAGGCGAACGCTCCTCTCCTCATGAACATCTCTGAGAGAAACACTATAAACACGAACAGGATTGAGTAAGCAAAGTAATGTCAAGAACAACGATGAAAAACTAGCAAGGTACATTATTGATTTGTTCAAGTCACGATTTGTCAGCGAATAAACACTCTCAGTGCTATGACAAGATTAAAGATAAAGATTGATAAGGCTTTCTAGTGCACTGGAGTCAATGTCCTTCTGGCACTGGACGAGTGCAATGGCAAACAACGCATTGAACACCCCACACGATCTACTGAGAACACAGGAACGTAGTAGCAGCACTAGTTGCCGTGATATCACTGAATAGAGATAACTGCTGTTACCTATCAGTGGAAACAAGCCCGATAACAACAGTTGTTTACTTCAGTTATAGCTACCTGCTTATCAGTGGAAACAAGGTGATAGATATTGCTTTTAAGGACCCGCCCAATGCATGCACAGTCACTATCAGGACGGCCTCTTAGCATGACTGTACAAGGCGCCTCTTATCTTCGATCCCTTGCGAGCAAATGACGTCTGCAGACCTTTAGCTGATACGCATACCAGGAAACAGGCAATAGTCAAACTAGTTTAAGCTGTATCATTCATTATAGATACAAGTGACCAGCTAGACATCGTCCGCCACAGCGGAACCATCATGTCTCCCAGTATCGTCTGTTACTTGAAAAAGTCATGGTTTATTAACATAACATAATAAGAATCGAAGACTGAATTCCTGTACACAATTTTCGTGAAGAGGCGTCGTAATGTTCACTCATAGCTATCGTCGCAACGGATATCCAGCGGGTGGCCAGGGTGATACACCGTCGAGGAGCTCCGTATATGGTGCCTTTATTCAACTTGCGCCACAAAACACGGCAATGCATGTAGTAATGACAATGCCTTACCATTTTGAAGAATCACCTTGTAAAAACTGCATCGAAGTTGAGCAAAAAAATTGCTTATGTACAGATCAGGATTTTGGAGAAACGAATTATACAAAGCTGACATAGAGCTCTACGTATGGTTCAGTTCCTTAATTAAAGCCACAGAACGTTAAAATTAATTTATTACTGACGAAGCCTTATTGTGATGATTGCGGCTCTCATACTAGGCGAGAAAAGGAAGACCCGATATGCGGCGACGTCCCAAAAGCCGAAACAAAAGAGACATGAAATTATCAAACTAAAAGGCCGATTGAACATAAGCATAATTTTCAAAAACTCAACGTGAAGCTCTGCGCTCGGTGCAGTTCATTAGTGAGAGCTCTCATGTGTCGGGATCCAGGCATCGTTAGCGAAGTCTTACCATTTAACAAGTCAATGGTACAAAACGTAAAGAAAAAGACCTGCCAAATGACCAAGTTCAGAGTTCAATTAAAAAAAAAGAATGAATAAGACGACGTAGAACTGTGTATGGTACAATTTTTTTTAATTTGAACTGTTATAACACTCCGTTTTTACGCTTATAATATGTAGCCAAAGTGTGGGTTTCTCACGATGCGAACGGCTGAATTAGGCCTCACCTCCCCCAATTTTTGCTTCCTTCAGCAAACAGATGTGTGCCCTCGGACTTGGTCACTCGTCTATAATGGGAGGTCATTTGTTGTGCCTGTCGTGTTGAAAGGGGATCAGCTGTTTTGGTGATCGATATAGGGGTAGCAGCAGTAGCTGACTATGTATTTATTTTCTATGGACTTCATAGCCCTGTATGTACTACCAAAATGTAGGAGGAGTCTAGGATTTTCTAGTGGGCCAATCAGATATTAAAAATGTGGGGTTACGCCCCTTCAAGGGTGCCATACGGTAAAGCTACTCCCTGATTGGACAATTCCCTTCAACAAGTTTTACGGTAGCGCCTGTCGCTTCGTCGCAAAAACAACAGGCACCTCTCGAGAGACGGGCAGTGTAGAGTTTGGCACTGTAGGGTCAACTTCTCATTCACAACGCACCGTCTTTTTGTCTATTCTAATCGCCTACAATTATTTACCTCCGCGTTCGTGCAATTGTTGACTTATTCAGATATCATAACAGCTACACAATATCAATTATGTACCTTAACTTGTAGCTGCTCTTATTGTAGTGTCACCAACCAATATCATTGATTTGTCAAGTTCCCTGCTCAATTATTATTGCTACCTTATTTAAAATAATATGATAAAAACATTTTTGTCTTCCTTACAACCTTGCATCACCTTTTAACGTATTTATAGTAACCTTTATACGAAATTCGTAACAGAACTATGAATAAGCTGTGGCACCGAGTACACTGAGCTGGAAGTCATGAGTATAGGAAATTCACCACTGTTTAGTGTTTGCATCACAAGAGCTTCCATGCCGTGATAGTTTGAAAACTGTAGAAGGAGAGCGTTTAATTTTACAAAAAATGTTGGTATTTTTCATAACAGGCATATGCTTTCAAAATTCGTATTTATATATATTATTGAAGAAATTTGCAGGGCTTGAATCTGAAGCACTTTTGAACAACAACAACAACAACAACAACAACACTGTTGAACAATATGTCTCCTCGCTTGTGCTAGGAGACATCGTAACGACTAATTATTAATTCAACAATTTGAACTGGAAGGGGGTTATGAAAGAAAATTGGGACGGAAGTCTGAGCACCATAAATACGCAAATAGTGGTTCAGTAAATTGAAGGTTACAAAGTTTAAGTAGCTAAGGTACCTCCTTTCAAGTAACGCCCTAATTTGCTCTGCACATGGCTGTCTTGAGATGAAACACTCAAGTGCCGGGGATAAGACAAGTAGTTAGATAGCTTCTTTGGTGAGTCAAAGGTATAAGAAAGCCAATCTTATGAACAAGATTCATATTATAAATAAGAAGTGTTAAATTCTTTAGAAGACAATGATGACACAATGTGACCAACTTTCACCAGGGAGTATTTCAAGGCTCTCTTCAATCAGGGAGCATTAAAAAAAAGCTGTAGTTATGCGTATAAAAATATTTAATAATCTAAAGAGATTATGGAGAACACATACCCTTCTGAGCTTGACAGCGCTATGCACCAAGGCAAAGTAATTACAACGTCGACGGCTCAGGAGTCCAACTGTGGGCCGATCCTTACTTTACGTACTTGCAATTACTGATGGAATGAGCTTTACAATTCAAATTCATATCAAACATCACACTCGTGGTATATTATAATAACCAAACGATCTAAACAATACCGCTGGCATTAGACAATGGTTGTACTCTGCTCGATCACCAGTTAGTGACAAAGTGACCAAACAATCAAATGATCTAAACAATACCGCTGGCATTAGACAATGGTTGTAATCTGCTCGATCACTAGTTAGTGACAAAGTGACCAAACGATCAAATGATCTAAACAATATCGCTGGCATTAGACAATGGTTGTACTCTGCTCGATCACCAGTTAGTGACAAAGTGATCAACGATCAAATGATCTAAACAATACCGCTGGCATTAGACAATGGTTGTACTCTGCTCGATCACCAGTTAGTGACAAAGTGACCAAACGATCAAATGATCTAAACAATACCGCTGGCATTAGACGATGGTTGTACTCTGCTCGATCACCAGTTAGTGACAAAGTATAATGTAAAGAATAATTGAAGGGATAGCTACTCACTAACAAACGCATCTCAAACGTTTCCTTAATGAATAAGACATACTTTTGTCATTTATACCTAGCTTCTTGATAATACAATCTTTTATACATCATAGATATAGAAACTAAATGTGAAGTAGAGAAAAACATCCGTGGTAAAAAATGTAATAATCTCTACATGGCTTCATTACTTTTCAATTTGAGACATTGTTTGGTTGAATGTCAGCTCATAACTTTATAAGTAATTGACAATAGTTTTCTAACATTCAAGAATTGTTTTTAAAAAGCACTGAAATCCTTAAATCCATAACTTGCTGACGGTTTTGGAGAGGCAATTTTCTGAGTTTTAACTCGTTCTTCTTCAGTTTTGCTGAAAAAGAACCAAACAATGAGATTAGAATCGCATAGCAGTGCAGCCTTGGCGAATCAGCATAAACGCAGGTTACGTCGCCCTACCCCGATTGTGTTCAGTCGATCAGATCAGAGTGGCAGGGTTTCAAATCAACAGTAATACCCATGCAGAATGCTGATGACAATGAAAGTGCAGAGGCTTGCAATTGCTATGCGCCAGCATTAAACTGCTCTTGATAATGTTTAGTTTCAGACACAAAATACCAATGACAACACAAGTGCAGAGGCTTGTAATTACCATGAGCCAGCTTAGAACTGGTTTTGATAATCTTTAGCTTCATACACAAAATCTTAAGTCCATTTCTCTTCCACTCCATAAGAGCCATATGGTTTAGCATTGCGCTTCTGCTTTTATTTGAATGAATCTTGAAGAGAAAACCTTACAGAGACTTATTTATTTACGAGAGAATCTTGATAAAATTAGTTGAACGTGGTTTTCGACTGATTTAGACCTTTGTGTCTTTTAACCTTACTCGGAAATTTTGTAGTTCCTCGACTGTCCCGATTTTTTAGGTAAATGTTTGCTAGGAACAACGTGGCGCGTCTCCCTGGCTTGGGAGTCTAAATGTCTTCTAGGTACAGCGGCGTCTACCGCCTCCTGCTGTCTCGGCCGGCCGAAACCCCTCCCTACCTATATGAGCGAGATCCACCGAGCTCCTTCATTCATCCGAGCGCTGCAGCTTGATTGAGGCACAGCGACTACTGAGCTCCTGCTAACAGCCCACTCCCGCCACATCAAGACCCACAGGGTCTCCGCAGTACGTGGCGGTCAATCTGGGCAGTGGATTTGTGATCCACTGCCTCTACAGAGCCACAGATGGGATCGGCAAATGCCCAGACGTACTAAATTTGCTGTCTCAGTGGTCCTGTGCCACATCATTGGAAGACAAAATTTGTTGAGACAGAAATTTGTCAAAACAACCTTGTTGAAACAGACATTTGTCAAAACAAACATTTGTGAGACAGAAATTTGTTGAAACAGAAACTTGTTGAAAAAGAAATTTGTTGTGATAAATTTTTGAGGCAAAAATTTGTCACGACAAAAAATTGTTGTGACAAAAATTTGTCTATACAGAAATTTGTCTATACAGAAATTTGTCGAGACAGATTTGTAGACAGAAATTTGATGAAACACAAATGTCGCAATACAAATTCATCGAAACAAATTTGTCGAGACGCAAATTTGTTGAGACAAAAATTTGTCGCACCAGAAAGTTGGAGACAGAAATCTGTCCATGCAGGAATTTGTCAAAACAGAGATTTGTAGAGACAGAAATTTGTAGAGACAGAAATTTGTAGAAAACACAAAATTGTAGAAACACAAATTTGTTGATACAGAAATTTGTCGAGACAGAAATTTGTCAAGACAGAAATTTTTTCGAGACAGAAATTTGTCAAAACAGAAATTTGTCAAAACAGAAATTTGTCGAGACGTAAATTTGTAGAGACATAAATGTCATAACAGAAATTTGTCGAGACAGAAATTTGTTGGAACAGAAATTTGTTGAGACAAAATTTGTAAAGACAGAAATTGTCGCCACAAAATTTGTTGGCACAGAAATTTATTGGCACAGAAACCTGTCGACACAGACATTTGTATACAGATACAGATACAGACACTAGGCCGCATCCCCCAGAAAGGGGGGTGGCCGACGGCAAGGCGCACCTCACACCCTCACATTCACACAACTTAGCCCTTCTGTGCTAAAGGGTCCGGCCGGTAGCCCCTCAACTTACACTCTGGGTCCCGAATGTACCGAGGAACCGTCGTCAGCAGCAGGGCCCACAGTTTTCACTGGTTTACCCCCGCCGCG
>SDVV010002627.1:0-22627 GCA_016164225.1 Gammarus roeselii
TATTTATACATACATGCCGGAAAAGTTATTGAGCCTCTACTTTTGTCACTTAACCATAATTTCCTTTTCGTTATCCGTCCATTCATCCACGCGTCAATCCTGCCTTTTTGTTTCGAACGATCAATCCGAATCTACGTATGCATCAAGTCATCCACCCACGCGCTCAACGGCTCATCCACTCGCATATTCCACAAAGATTGCTCTCATCAACCACTATTTCGGGTATCCATGTACCCGAGCCAAGAAGAGTCCCCTTTGAGGACCTAAGCAGAGTTATTGGGATAACAACCGACACTAACACGACTACGACAAGAAACTGTACAGGGAAACACAACAATGATGACTTAGCAGCACTCAGTTCTTAGTATCTGACACTTGATCGCATTCTACAGCAGACCCTTCAATGGGTATTGATTGTGTTGTGCAACTTTGCGATTGGATCATAATGCTGGATCCCAATGTTTCTTGGTTTCTTAGAAGATATCCTTATCCAGACGGGCCATTTATTGAGGAAGGGAGCTGCCTCTTCTTCCCCGACAAGCGGGCTGCTGCCACTTCCAAAAGACTTTCTTCCTCTAAATGAAACTATATGGATAAATTTTCAATAGATTATTTGCTCGAAATAAAGCAATGTAATTTCTAATAAACAAATTTTCGCCATAATTTCTTCATTTTCGTACCTAAATAAACGACATAAATATTTTTGTGGTCAGCAACACTTTTATTTCAGTTTGAGGGTTACGACGCATCAGGAGGGAATCACGCATGAAAGAGAAGAATATTAACTTATCACATTGGCATTTGAAAAACAATTAATAAAGTGTAATATTGCTGAAATACAGAATTAAAAGCAACGTTACGGTATTAAGTGCTACCTACCAATTAAGTTTTGACTGAGATAAAAGTTGGTAAAACAATAAGTCTATTTCGATAACATAGCAGCCTTGTGTATGAAACTCAACGTACGTTATAGGTATTAGAACGACCAGAGACACTATTACAAAAAAGTCAATACGTTTCCATGCTGATGAGAATTTATTCTACAGTACATTACGATAAGTATTATTTTTCTTAAAATATGGCGGATGATTGTCGTACGAAGCTGAGTGTGTATCTGAAGTCTGATTGTAACGTCATAGTTCTCACTTCAATTGCGTTAACGTTCCCAGGACATCTTTCTGGGTAAACATGAACTAGATTCTCATGTTTACCCAGTTGGTTCATCTCTATTTCCGTTCGTAATATAGCTATATAATTCCGAACTCTATATCAAGAATTAGTATTAGTATAAATAATATCGAGACTGCGAGCAATGGAGGTTTTTCCTTCACACTAATGCCATATTATTTGCAACAAGCCAAAAGATAAAAAACAACAAGAGAAAAAACGACGTAGGCGATCTGTCGACACGAGCGTTGTCTTTTTTATTTCAGTCATTCTAAGAATGCGTATCATGGGCACTGGCCTGACGGTAGGCACTTGCTGAAGCCATCATTAATTCTTCACAACCCTACCTCAGTAAAAAGCTACATTTACCATTCCCATGATTGAATTCAGTTAAAAATATACCGATACTTACTTGTAGGTTTTTCGCTGATGAGCAGGTCACAGCGCAGCTGCCACATGGGGTACTTTATAAATGCTTAATAAATGCTTGTTGTACACGTGTATATTGTTTACAATGTAGGTAAATGTGATAAGGTGGTTATATGATCATTTAACGCTCAGTGTTTGGATAATCCCTTCAACTGCATGCAAATGATATACAGATATATAAATGTGTACAACTCAACGGAACATTCAATGATAATTATAAGCGCGACAAAAAGTCTTGTCTCTCCAGGAGAAATCTCCTACGACGCCCTTGCCCACATCTACCACGACGTTCCTCACCCTGGGCACGGCTTATGAACGATAAAGGTTACCCAGCTCAGTCTTCGATTTTGCATGTTATCGCGTCATCTTGCAATGCATACCTTCTTGAGGCGCTGATTCTCTTACTTTAGTTTTGAATGCAGTGGGCGGATGTCCGATGCAGTAGTTTAATTTTAAATGAGCCCACACGGAAGGAACCGTCTCACCAAGCGCTTACAACAAGTTAGAGGGTTTACAAGCGCATGCAAAGTCAAGCCCTTAGTGCATAGATTCTCACCACGTATCTAGTTTTTTTGCGAGTAATTGCTGATTTTTTTTCCGGTCAAAAGTACCCTATAAACGAGGCAGGTTTTGCCATTACAGCTTAAATAAAAGTATAAAAGTGAGTGAAAAGTGCTCGCTTATTGCAAGCGATGGTGTACCTTGGGAAATCTTTCTCTTTCATGCCTGGACTTTCAGGAATAGGGTTTAGGAATCGAAACTGATTCTGATGTTCTGATTGAACAAGAATAATATATTGGATTTTCCGGGCCTGTACAGGGTACGCTTGTGTAAAAAACGTTCCCGCGTGAATTGCCAATTAATGTTCAATAATATGGAGCCAGACGCATCACTGTAAGCTGCAAGTACATACGAGATTTGATGTAATAATTCTATTAAAAGAACAGGGT
Source organism: Gammarus roeselii (assembly GCA_016164225.1). Classification (NCBI taxonomy): domain Eukaryota; kingdom Metazoa; phylum Arthropoda; class Malacostraca; order Amphipoda; family Gammaridae; genus Gammarus; species Gammarus roeselii. The sequence goes on from SDVV010002627.1 coordinate 2,547, forward strand.
TGAAGGTAAATTAAATAAAGGGGGCGAATAGGCAGTGCGAAGTGAAACTGTTAGCACACGTGCTGCCTCCATACAACTTACAGAATTATGAACAAACATAGACTGACGTGATATGAACTGCTGAGCGGCGACAACGAAGCTGAACGTCTTTTGTTTTCACGGGCAGAACTTTCTTTAAGTTTTGAATTTTGATTTACTGGAAAGGTTAAATCAGTATTGTATCCGTTGTTGGGAAAGAGGATGCTAAACACAGATCAACATTGGCAGGCTATCAGCCTTATCTGATCCTACGGTACACAGCATTGGCGAGCTATCAGCCTTATCTGATCCTACGGTACACAGCAATGGCGAGCTATTAGCCTTATCTGATCCTACGGTACACGGCATTGGCAGGCTATCAGCCTTTTCTGATCCTACGGTACACAGCATTGGCGAGCTATCAGCTTTATCTGATCCTACGGTACACAGCATTGGCGAGCTATCAGCCTTATCTGATCCTACGGTACACGGCATTGGCAGGCTATCAGCCTTATCTGATCCTACGGTACACAGCATTGGCGAGCTATCAGCCTTATCTGATCCTACGGTACACAGCATTGGCAGGCTATCAGCCTTATCTGATCCTACGGTACACAGCATTGGCGAGCTATCAGCCTTATCTGATCCTACGGTACACGGCATTGGCAGGCTATCAGCCTTTTCTGATCTCACGGTACACGGCTTTGGCAGTCCGGACACCTTATATGATCCTACGGTACACAGCCTTGGCAGTCCAGCCACCTTTTATGATCCTACGGTACACAGCCTTAGCAGTCCAGCCACCTTATCTGATCCTACGGTACACAGCATTGGCAGTTCAGACACCTTATCTGATCCTACGGTACACAGCATTGGCAGTTCAGACTCCTTATCTGATCCTATGGAGCACATCATTGGCAGTCTAGACGACAGAAGGTCAAAATTTGCAACAATATTTTATAGCACAAAAAAATGAACAGTGGTAATATGAAGTTTTAATTTGACAGCAAAATTTATAGAAGGATATCAGAATAGAAATCCTTTCCAGGTTGATATAATACATGAAATAGTGTAGATTGTTTTCCCATTAAAGATTACCGATTCATTGTCGAGCCTGTACATAAAAAAGAGCCGAACCATAACACCAAAAATTCTAATCAGCAATTGTGAGTAAAACTAATATAAGGGTGATATTATTAAAATCCAGTTAAATGCAACGATCACAAGCCAGAATCCTGAAATATTATATTCGACAAATTAAACAATAAGGAAGGTTCCTGAAGTATCATAGCTATTGCTCGGCGCAAACTCATCCATGTTGTTTGAACATTAATTGAAAATACTGCCTGAAATTAAAAATTTGAGTGCAAATCAACAGTCGGCAAACGTGTTGTAGAGTCAGAAGAAAAACAAGCATGCAAACTGTACCTCGAAGCAGCACGCGACAGGGCGTCGTTGAAAGCGATTCCATGTGATCAGATAAAATGGTCAGAGCATTTCGTTAATTATTTCTGTCAAAGCGTTACTATTACAGGAGGATATACGGTCTACTCAATGAACAAATTTCTTTATTGATCAGCTGCCGAGCAATCTCAATTGTTTTTCTAAAGGAACAGAGAAAATTCAAATGTTGATGTGCCCTCCTCACGAACCAACCGTGGCCCCAAACTAACTCTACCGTGCCAGTGCCAGGGAACATCCACAAGGCCATTAAACATTAGGAGGTAAATCCAGCGTTTCGAAGTCAGCTGCGTCGGAGATAATGTTTACTTCAAATGTACGAAAATCCGATAATAAACATGAGTCCATTTGCAAATGATGAATGATTAGTTGAATCCAATGGTGTATAATGTCAGTACCGGCAACAACCGCAGGGGCAACGTTCTCAGTGTTCGATTCACTTTAGTTAAATGTGAAAGAGCTCAATTTAAAGAAAAATGTCCAATGTTGATGTTCGATATAAATAATATAGAAGTGTTTGGAGCAGTCGAGCGACACTCTTTTAAGCTGTACCACGAAACTCAGACGATGTTTGTAGAGTAGCCGAGCAATGACTATAAATCAAAATCTTCGAGATGCACCAGCTGTTCACACAGTACCTGGTTCTATAGGTGCGATCGAGACGAACCATCTTTCAGTATCTGCCAGCTTCTATACCCCACGGAAAGCTGGTACACACGCTGTCTCAAGTTCATTTTTGCTGTATCAAGGCTACGAAATAATTCTTTACCCGCCGCAGCAGCTGGTCCGTGCCGAGTGACGTCGTTTCGAGTGCACCTGTATCCAGCGCGAGTCAGTTGGAGCGTAGGCATGAGTTCGATCACCATAGAAAAGGATAACTCACGATTTCCAAACAATACTAGTTCCGTATCTTTGTTGTTCGTTTGAATAAAGCTAGTATGCACTGCTAATGTTTATCATCGTAATGTTGTTTAATGACGGTAAGATGGACGGAGGCAACGTTCTTGCGATGGCTGACAATAGCGCAGATAATAATTACTTAGTATCGTCTTGCTGAACGATACATTATTATGTTATTGTTTCAGTTCGATCCGAATTTATCACCTTGCAAGATGTTGTAGGTAGTACAATACTAATACTAATAATAATAATAAAATACTAACGGCACAATCGGCCCGCCAAGTTGTATACAAGTTTTCAATCATTAAAACAAGAGGATTCGGGCTCCATCTCGAGCGTACTTCAATGAGCTGAAGAGAAGATAGTTACGTTGACCAATCTCTTGCACCCCCACAGTGGCTCTCAAACATGGCAATGAGCATTCAACAATACATGACGACGATTGAAACGTAAAGAGGCACAGTTTAAGAGTATTTTTTACGTTGCAATTTTCAGAGAAGTCGTTTTATATACCAGCCAGGTCTTTTCAGAGACATCCAATGGCAGCTAGGGTCGCATAAAAGTATATTCCGTGCGAACAGGTTGATCGAACTGCACCCGAACGGAACACCGCACGTTAAAATTGTCCACTTCAGGCTATACGTTCGCATGGTGCAGTCACCAGTGGTTTAATCTGCACTTACGGATCAAAGTCTTGGTATAGCATCCACAATAGCACATTAGAATGAAACAGTCTTGCTTTTCAGATTGTTGTTATGGTAATTTAGGAGAACAAACATAAAGCTTTGAGTGGCAACAAAGTCACCCTAACGAGGTGTGATTTAGTGTACTGCGTATCCTGAGGTAATAAGACAAAGAGAAGCGTATAACTGGTATTAAAATACAATTTACCCCTCGCATTAGTCATATTGATTTTGATCCAAGCCCACATAATAACTGTAATATTTTCTCTCAACTCCGAACAATTGTGAACCAGATAATGAAGACCAATTTGGAATGAGACCTCAGGGTTCCCTGTTCTTATCTCTGGGTCGAGAGCTGTTTTTTAAATTCCTCCCTGTAGCGATACAAGGGAAACTATTCTTTACAGTCCTCCCTGTAACGATAAGAGACTGTTCTTTATATTCCTCTCTGTAACGACATTAGGAGACTGTTCTTCAAATTCCTCCCTGTAATGATACTAGGAGACTATTCTTTACATTCCTCCCTGTAACGACATTAGGAGACTGTTCTTTACATTCCTCCCTGTAACGGCATTAGGAGACTGTTCGTTATATTCCTCCCTGTACCGATCTTAGGAGACTGTTCTTACATTCCTCCCTGTAACGTTATTAGAAGACAAAATGTACATTTTATTCACTTCAGGGAAAAATACAACGGGTTTCCTGACCACTTCAAAAACATCACCAAGATTAATGAGTAAGATAAAACAATTATAATAATAATAAAGGTAATATAATAATGACTAGAGAGTATTGATCCAGATACTCTTCAGGACTACCTTATTAGTATAGGAAAATATTTGACACTTCCTCCTCCATGGGGAGAAGTGAAGAATTTTATTATCTATGCCTCATTCACTGCTAGTTAATACTGATATATGTATGCTTGTAGAGAAAGTTATGTACACGGCTGTGTGACTAGTTAGTTATGTGTGACAGTGTTGTCTCCGTAACTTGACTTACGCACAGTGCTCACCGAAATACAGTATCGAGATATATCTTCATTACTCTGTCCGATTTCCGAGAGAAATGTTTTGAATAAAGTAATCTGAATGTGTATCTGTATAGCACATTTGTCCAACCCTGCTTACTCGTTACGAGGAGACCATGTAAGACGACTTAGCTGCTCTACTTCCAAACTTCAACGACCTTCCTGCTCCGCCATGATCATACAGTAGTAATGGTAACATTTCATTAGAAACAAGGCATACGATTAAATATTTACATTTCTTCACAACTTATGTAGGCTAACAGTACGAACACACACACAAACTGACATCGTTATGTCTTTATTCTATAGCAATTTCGGTTTAATTATAGGGTGAGGTGCACCTTGCCGTCGGCCACCCCTTTTTCTGGGGGATTGGGCCTTGTGCCTGTACGTGTAGAACTTTGGCTTATCGTGCTGATGGGATGTTGGTGAATCGTAATGAGCGTTATTGAGACTGAATACATGAATTTCTTACAACTGTTCCCATAACTTTGTCAGGGTATTAAATGACTAGCTGAAGAGGTTCAGTAAAGATGGCAGAGAGATACAATACCGATGTGGACTAACAAACGAGATATACAATAAGACGTCCCCCGGACAGCACTTTACTCAAATTCAAGGGAATCTTGATACTAATGAACTTGTCAATTTGTGAAAGCCAAAGAAACTTTACTCACCTCTCTCTACTTGAGTGTTGTGAGATACTTGCAGTTCTTATCAACAAACGGGGCCTTTTAGTCCTTCAAATTTACACAGTTACTGAAACATGTTCTCCAACACGAATACCCCATTCGAACTTGACCACTTTTGATGTTGGTGAAGCTCACTCATCACAACCTCTCGACAATATGCATATTTTCAAACACCCCCAATACCAACAACAGCTACGCCAAGTTCAACACCTTGCCGCTATTTTCTTCCTGTCCGTAGAACGTGTCGTCCCGATTGTTTACGACTAATTGAACTCCTTGCCTCTGTTTTCTTCCAGCCAATAGGGCGTGTCGTCCCTCTTGTTTAGGCCAAATCAAACTCCTTGCCTCTGTTTTCTTCCTGCCCATAGGGCGTGTCGTCTCCTTTCGCCTCCTCGACGCCAGGGATGGTCTTATGCACTAGCATCAGCGTGACCAGATCGGCTCGGCCCGCCAACGCCACAACGACTGCGCGCCCGTCGGTGCTCACCTCGCACGCCGTCACTGGGCAGTCGGGCGTCCACACTGAGATGCACGCCCCTGCGACACCAGAGGACCAGTCAAAGAGGGAGGGCGGGATGATGAGACGAGGGCACCTCGTAAGGAAAATGAGTACGCCTCATGAATTTTAAAAAGTGCACCGATGCGAGTTAAAACGTAACATGAGCCAAATCCCCCAGAACGGAGTGGCACTCACACAACGTACTAAAACTTAGCTCTTAAGCGCTATCCGTCAAGGAGCCCACAAACACTTTGGGTCAGGAGTTAAGGTCACGGATCAGTTTCAGCAGCAGGCACCGACAGCCTGCACTAGTTTATTCTTGATGAGCTATAGTTGACGGACCCTGCCATGCCCACATCCAACTTAACAAGGGTGGCGCATCGTGCAGCGGCAAAATGCATCCGTTCACATCCTGCACTCAGGCTAATCCATTGCACGCTCTGTAGTTACTTCCATACAATTCTATATGGGCACATAGTTTCAATAAAGTTTGAACACTCAAGAAGCAGTTTATTCCTACATGAGCAAATTGTAATATTTATAAAATGGTCATCATTCCAAGTAAAGAAATAAAGATACAGATGCAAGGCCAAAGCCCCCAGAGGAGAGATGGCCAACGGCAAGGCGCACCTTGCGCCTTGCCGTTGGCCAAATCTTAGCCCCTCAGCCCCGAAGGGTCCGGCCAGAACCCCGCAACACGCAATGCGGCTCTAGAGTGGGGTCAGGGATTACTGTCTTCAGCAGGGCCCGACAGCTTTGGCTGGTTTACACTAGCTGTATCATAATTGCCAAGTCATAACCCACCTACATTACGTTTCTCAACGAGACGCCAAGGGTGGGAAAGCACATCGGGATGGCGTCGGAATTAATAAATGTACAAGTAGTAATAGTTGCTTCTCCATTCTCCACTCACGCCTATCCATTGCACGCTCCCTAGCTATCTCCACACCGATGTATCTCTTTACCAAAGCCTGCTGCAGGCCGTCTATCCACTCAAACTCCGATCTACCTTTAGGCTTGAGTCCACTCACCATCGGTTTTATCACCCATTCTACCAATCGCCCATCATCCATCCTACCCACGTACCCGAACTATATCAGAACACGTGCATCTACTCTGTCATCAAACTTCTCCATCATCCCGTTCTCATTCGGACAATGTCATTTTGAAATATATCCTTCAGCGTCGATCCGGTCATACATTTCAAACACTTCATCTCTGAAGCATTCAAGTTTTTTCTCTCCTCCGCCCTCGCCCCCTTCCCCCCACATATCAGCCCCGTAGAGCACATTCGAGACAACTACTCCCTCACACAACTCTCTCTTTGCTTCCTTCCCCAACGTTCTACAGCTCATTACACTCTTCAGTGTGCCCGACACTATACACCCGTTCCCTTATTTCACTCTTGATTTCACCTCTGTTTCCACTAGTTCTGTCTTCTCCACATGAGAGCCCAGGTACTTGGAACACTGAACTTCCTCCAATAACTCATCATTTAGGCGGACACTGATTCCGCTCACATCGACATTCCTCGAGCATCTCATTACTTTATTTTTACCTGATACTCGCTGTTTCCTTTTCTCCGACGCAAGTCAATGCAACCTCTCCACCAGTGCTGTACATCCGCAAACAGCAAGTGACCAACTCAGCCCATCTGCTCTTAACAACTCAAAACTTAGACTCACTTAGATTAATTTCCTCCTTCTCCATACAACTTTTGAACAGTTTTTAAAAAGTTTCCGCTTTCTCCATACGCATCATTTTCAACAGTGTCGTAGGAAATTTCCAGATCCATGAAAGCCCAAAACACATACTTTCTCCTCGCAAAGTACTTCTCACAGATTTATCTCACTGCAAAAATCTAATCTGCACACTCTCTACCACTCATAAGGCATTCTGGTCCTCACCAAACGTACACACCCGATACCGGCATCCGTGCACCATCATCCACAACAACAATGTCAGACTCTCCGCCATCCTAAACATTCAACAACTTATCAAAATATTAAGCCCAACACTTGCGTGTGTTATCACTCTCCAACAACAACCGGCTGCTTACATATTTTGCCACCTACTCCTTCGCCTCTCCCCCCCTTCTCATCACCTCTTTCCAGAACATCTTGTTTTTCTCAAAATTGTCACATAACCGACTACCCCATTTATTATCAGCGTTCTTCACTGCTTTCCACACAAAGCGCTTAAACTTTTTTCTTTGCTCTCTACAGTTGTCATAGGCCACTTCCAATCTCGCTTGCAACCATTTCTCCACCAGTCGCCACCCTTCCTTCTACACCCGTACAGACGGCGCACATAACACACATTTTCCGCACATCTCAATAACGCACCTCTGAACGTCTCCTATTCTTCCTCAACATTCTCGAGACCTTGCCCTGACACACTGCCATGTTCCTCAGTCAACGCTTGCTGGAACTCCTCGGCACTGCTTGCCGCATTCAGTTCCGTCACCTTCACTACCCCCTCTTTCTCCTCCCACTCATTTGTTGCCTTTCCACCTCTGCTTCACTCTCAATCTTCTTCCACCTGTAGACGATCAGACATTTTTCCACCCTCTCCTCTCAACATCCGCACATCAAGCAGCCTTCCCACCACTCTCCTCGAAATCAACATAAAATTCATTAGCGCATTATTCACCATTGCACCACGGACCATCATAACCCATGTGTACTTGTGGATATTTATCTTCTTGAACAAGCTGTTTCCCCTCATCAGGTCCCGCTTTATGTACAACCCTATCAGATTCTCTCCACTAATATTTCTAACTGGAACGCCATACCTCCCTACCACATTCTCCATCCCTACATCTCTAACTGTCGCATTTGGGTCCCTCAGTACCACCATGCTGGACAGACTTCCCAAAAATTTAAAATACTCACACAGACTAATCCAAAAATGATCCTTTCCCCCCTCACTCCCAAACGCTCACTTTACTATACCTAAATTAATTTTCACCCACATCAATCTAGAGGTCACCACCTTCCCCTCCGTAGCGTTACTAGCTAACCGATCACTCAGTGACAACACTACACCCTCGCGTGCCCAACCTTACTCCACGCCCGACTTCCTTTCATTACCCAGATAAAATACACATCGCTCCTAACTTCTAACATTGTCTCACTCAATATATGGTGTCTTAAAACTGTTGATCTCGCCTATTCTTACCAGGTCTCAGTGATGTCTCTCTTATTTCGTTAATGAATCTTCCAGCTTTTTGACGCCTGCCCAGTATCAATCACATCTGCCCGTCTCGTTGTACCATCTACTTTCATCTTACTTCTGATCCTACCTCATTGAAATCTTCCATCTCAAGTACCTCCCATTTCAGTAGCACCTCCCGTCCCATCAGTAATTCCCGTCCCAAGCAACTCCCGTCTCATGCACTTCCAGTCTCAATCATCTCCCGTCTCTAGAACAATCCCCCCGTCACTGACCTGTCTGCATGTCCCAGGTCCTGATTGCCCGGTCGTGTCCCGTGGAGTCGTAGGTTACCACGAAGGCACCGTGCGGGTCTACTTTAATGGTGTCGGCAGGGTAGGAGTGGCCCTTCACCGCCCACCGAGGGTTACCTGATGGAGGATAAATTTCATGCAAAATTGTAAGGTTGATCCACTACACGTACACGGAGGTCTAACCTGATGCTACTTGAAGTTTATAAGTTACTGTTTTGCTTTTGTTGGAATCAATTAACAGTGAGCAAAAGTCAAATCCGATGTTACGTAGTAGAGATGCTGCTATTTTTCTTTTACGGGAAAAATTCAACAAACATTTTGAAGAAATCTACTTTTAAATGCTATACTTCATAAACAACTTGTTATTGTGGTTCTATGAGACATCGTACTCGTGCCGTAGGCGTACTCACAACACCGAAACGCATCGGTTCCACTATCCTACACCGTACCCGAACTCGCAACCCACAGCGTACCCGTGACGAGGTCGTAAGCGGTGACCGTGGCGTCTTCCAGGGCGGCCACCACACTCACGCCGGGCGTGGAGATTGCGAGACCTAAACTGCTCACACCGGGCTTCCACCGCTTGAACAGAGTTCCGCTCTCCAGATCGTACACCACCAAGAAGTTGGCCGCCTGCTCCTCAGTCTCCTGGATAACAAGAGACACACAGAGCTCACAAACATAGTTAGTCATCTCGTTTGTTTGAACACTACAGGGTTAATAAACTAGGATAGCAATATAGCAATATCATGATTCATTGGCAGTTGAGCCAGTTGCTATTTGCTGATGATACGGCCCTGGTTGCGGATTCAGAGGAGATGCTATGTAGGTTAGTGTCTGAGTTTGGTAGAGTGTGTGAGAGGAGGAAGCTTCGAGTGAACGTGGGTAAGAGTAAAGTGATGAGATGCTCGAGGACTGTCGATGCGAGCAAAATTAGTGTCCTCCTAAATGGAGAGCTCTTGGAGGAAGTTCAGTGTTTTAAGTATCTGGACTCCCATGTGGAGATAACTGAACTAGCGGAAACTGAAGTGAAAGCGCGAATGAAGGAGGGGTGTAAAGTGTTGGGTGCACTGAAGAGTGTAATGAGCTGTAGGATGTTGGGGGTGGAAGCAATGAGAGGGCTGCATGAGGGTGTTCTTGTCCCAACTGTGCTCTACGGAGCTGAGACTTGGGGGGTGAGAGCAGAGGAGAGAAGAAAGTTGAATGTTTTCGAGATGAAATGTTTGAGGAGCATAGCTGGAGTAACGCTGAAAGACCGGATCACCAACGACGTGATTCGAATCAGAACAAGGATGGTGAAGAAGTTGGAGGACAGAGTGGATTCGCGTGTTCTGAGATGGTTCGGGCGCTTGGAGAGGATGGATGAAGGGAGATTTTTGAAAAGGGTGATGAATGCGGAGGCGAGTGGTCGCAGGCCTAGAGGTAGACCGAAGTGTGGGTGAATGGCTGGTGTGAAGCAGGCGTTAGAAAGGAGATACATGAATGTGGAAGTAGCGAGAGAGCGTGCAATGAACAGGCGTGAGTGGAGAATGGTTGATTTTGACGCTGCTCTGATGTGCTTTCCCGCCCTTGGCATCCTGTTGTCGCGATGGTCGTGGGGGGGGGGCGGCCATTATGACGCGGCGGGGGTAAACCAGTGAAAACTGTCGGGCCCTGCTGCTGACAACGGATCCTCGGACTGCAATCGTGACCCAGAGTGTATGTTGCGGGGTTACCGGCCGGACCCTTTAACACAAAAGGGCTAAGTTGAGTGAGTGTGAGCGTATGAGGGTGGGAGGTGCTCCCTGCCGTCGGCCACCTCTCTTTCTGGGGGATGCGGCCTAATGTCTGTATCTGTATGATTCGGCCACATTTTTAAAATCTGAAACTGATGGAATAAAAAAAACGTCCTAAAGACGGAAGTCAAACACGGTATACAGAAGCTACAACTTAGGTCCACCGACGCAAGACCCCCAGCTCTAACTCTACGAACGCAAGTGAACACAGCTTTCACCCTGCAGACGTTCGATGTAAGGTTCCATCCAGCCTTCAGAAACAGCAATCCTCTATCTTGCAAATGCAGGGCACTCACCTCCCAGTTTTACAGAAGGAGGCCCCTCAACTCGCACCCCAGTGACACAAGCAACGCAGCTCTCACTCACTCTACAAACGAAGAACATGCAGCGCTCACCATATAGACGCAGGCAACGTGGCTTTCTCATCCTACAGACGCAGGCAACGAGGCTTTCTTATCATACAGACACAGGCAACGCAGCTTTCTCCCTCACCCCACAAACGCAAGCCCCGCAGCTCTCTCTCGCCTTGCAGACGCAGGCAACGAAGCTTTCTCGCTTTACAAACACAGGCTATGCAACTTCCTCTTTCACCGTACAAACGCACACCACGTAGTTCTCTCTCATCTTACAGACGAAGGCTACGCAGCTTTCAATCTCTCACTCTACAATCGTCGGCAACGCAACTTTATCTCATCCAACAGACAAAAGCCACGCATCTCACTCTCTCTCACCCTACAGACGCAGGCCACGTAGTGCCCCTCGCTGGTGATGGCCGCCAGCCGAGTCAGGAACTCGTGGTGAGGTATCCTGAGGTCGTAGAGCAGTTTCCTCTGACTGAGATCCCACACGAGCAGCGCTGATGCCTTCTGCGTGTCGTCACCACAGACGCACGTTCGGCCGTTCTCGGACACAGTCAGGCTGTTCAAGAACCGGTCTTCTCCTACCTGCGCAAGTGGAAAAAAATAGTCAGTTTTCTGAGCTTCAATTGTGGTTAGATGTCAAAATTCTTGGTTATTCTATGGCCAACGGTTGGCTTATAATAATACCACGCTATACAGTCATCCGTGATTTGAAGTACACAACATATTAATTTATATTAATCAAATAGACTAGTCTAAAATGGCGCTTGAACATGGGTTACCTTAAAGGTGGCCACGCACTCCCCATTGGAGATGTTCATCATGTTGACGTACATTCGGGACCGTGAGAGCGCCACCACGTGGTCGGGTCGGTTGAGACCAAAGAAGGGCATCTTCTGGTTCATCACCTCTCGGAATTTGATGACCAACTCCCCGGTGTCTAGGTTGTAAATGCGCAACTCCCGACCACATAGCAGCAGGCAAAAGAAGTCGTCAATCATCTGTGAGAATGAAAATGTCAAGAGTTGAAGTTTAATGGGAACGTTCATTTCTTAGCCTTTTCATATTATTGTACAACCATTATGACGCGACGGGGGTAAACCGGTGGAAACTTTCGGGCCCTGCTGCTGACGACGGATCCTCGGACTGCACTTGTGACCCAGAGTGTATGTTGCGGGGGTACCGGCCGGACCCTTTAGCACAAAAGGGCTAAGTTGTGTGAGTGTGAGCGTGTGAGGGTGTGAGGTGCGCTTTGCCGTCGGCCACCCCCCTTTCTAGGGGATGCGGCCTAGTGTCTGTATCTGTATCTGTATAACCTTTAAGCTCATAAACTCTAGGACATGTCCAGGACCTACAGAATCATATTCACAGAGTAGCTAATTGAATTATGAGAACTTTCACATCACATTAAAAGCGTCTCAAATCACATTAGTTTCACTAGAAATAATGTTTAAAATGGCTTTGAGTGTCAATTTTATCTTCAAAATTATACTTTGAATTTCAAATGCGCTTGAAATTTTGTTGTACAACCGAGCGATATGACAATAATAAAATCTAGCATCGATGGTAAGATAACTAGGGAACAGTTTCGCGTAAATAGCCGATTTCCATAAATAGGATACCCCCTTTAGGAATCAGTTTAGGTTTCAGGAATCAGAATATTTTTATCGTTTTCGTTGTCAGATGCACAAAAAGTAGGAGCAGTTGTAAATTAGCTGTCAAACAGAAACGTGTATAAATTCCCTCACTGCTAACTGTTGAGTTAAAAATTATAAAAATTATACCCAAAATAATAAATTATGTCTGGTAAAAAAAATGAAAATTAAAAAAAAATCTGGTCAGATCCCTTGAGCAAGTCCAATAACATGATGGATCAAAAACATTTTTTCACGGGGTTGTGTTAAGAAAAGGGTTTCACTTTGTCGGATGATTTGAAATAATACCAAGCACACTTTTATTTGCCACAGGTATTGCATTCACCTCAAACTTTCTTGGCAGGTGGAGTCTCTTGAGGGTCCTGATCGGCCGTTTGCTAGTTACGTCCCACACCAGCAGCTGGCCCTTGTCGGTGCTGAGGGCTACCATGTGGCGAGGGTTGTTGGGCAGGCGGGACAGCTGGTTGATGAGCACCTCACCGCTCGTCACAGGGTCCTCGCTCTCCGCCTGATCGGGGGAATGGTGTCAAGAAATAGAGAGGAAATTTAAATTACACACAAATAAGGTAGTCTACCTCTTAACTGATTCCGATTCAGATATATAGAGACGCACAGCTATGTACATGACTAGTGACTAATATGTATGTGTACATGGCTAGTGGTTGATATGGATGTGTACAAGGCTAGTGGTTGATACATGGCTAGTGGTTGATACGTGTGTACAATGCTAGTGGTTGATAAGTGGTTGATGCGTATGTGTGCAGAGGTAGTGGGTGATATGTATGTGTACAGGGGTAGTGGTTGCTATGTGATGTATACAGGGCTAGTGGTTGATATGTACGTCTATAGGGCTAGTGGTTGATATGTATGTGTACACACAAGAGGTTGATATTTAATTCTACATGGATAATGATTGATATGTATGTATACAGGGCTAGTGATCCATATGGATGTGTACAGGACTAGTGGTTTATATATATGTGTACAGGGCTAGTGTTTGTTAAGTATGTGTACAGGGCTAATGGCTGATTTGTATGCGTACAGGGCTAGTGGTTGATATTCATGTATACAGGGCTAGTGGTTGATATGTATGTGTACTGGGCTTTTATTGATAAATCGTGGTCTCAACAGAACAAAGTCAACTTATGTAAGATGGAAACAACATTGACAGTGGCACGTAAATAAAAGTTTCAGTGAAATCTAAATTTTACCTGATTTTGCAATTCCCCGGTGAGGTGTTCGTTCAATGTTAGAAAATAAATAAGCCTGTGCACTGGCAACACCCGGATGAATTGTTTCAAAAATAAAACATCAATTCATGCAATTTGTGTTAAATAAGCAGGTCAGTATGCCCTGGGTACCAATGGTACCCATGGATCCGCATTGAATGAATCCGAAAACTGGGCACAGAGATAAACTCTCCAAGTCAAATTGAGCTGCTTGTTTTTTACCTTTATATCAAAAGGTAGACGGATGACCACGTCCTTTGTAACAGGGGGACAAGATGAATTTATACTCACCCTAACACATTTATACATCTTAGGTCGTTCAGGATACGTGCTCGACATCTCACCCTTCACTCATCCATGCTTATCGCATCACTCCCTCCATCTACGATTATCTTGACTTTCCTCCGATTTTTTCGCATCTTCAGTCTATAGCGCGCAATCATTAGCAGAGTAACATGGTAAATAATGTAGTGACCCTCATACAGATGCAAACACTAGGCCGCATCCCCCATAAAGGGGGGTGGCAGACGGAAAGGCCCACCTCACACCCTCATACGCTCACACTCACACAACTTAGCCCTATTGTGCTAAAGGGTCCAGCCGGTACCCCCGCAACAAACACTCTGGGTCACGAGTGCAGTCCGAGGATCCGTTGTCAGCAGCAAGGCCCGACAGTTTTCACTGGTTTACCCCACCCCCACCCCGCGTCATAATGGCCGCCCTTCCCCCCACCCACGACCATCCCGACAGCGGGATGCCAAGGGCGGGAAAGCACATCAGAGCAGAGTCAAAATCAACCATTCACAACCATTCTCCACTCACGCCTGTTCATTGCACGCTCTTTCGCTACCTCCACATTCATGTCTCTCCCTCCTAAAGCCTGCTTCACACCATCCATCCACCCAAACTTCGGTCTACTTCTAGGCCTGCGACCACTCGCCTCCGCATTCATCACCCTTTTCACCAATCTCCCTTCATCCATCCTCTCCATGTGCCCGAACCCTCTCAGAACACGCAAATCTACTCTGTCCTCCAACTTCTTGACCATCCCTGTTCTGATTCGAACCACGTCGTTGGTGATCCGGTCTCTCAGCGTTACTCCAGCCATGCTCCTCAGACATTTCATCTCGAAAGCATTCAACCTTTTTCTCTCCTCTGCTCTCACCCACCAAGTCTCAGCTCCGTAGAGCACAGTTGGAACAACACCCTCATAAAGCCCTCTCTTTGCTTCCATCCCCAACGTTCTACAGCTCCTTTCACTCTTCAGTGCACCCAACACTTTACACCCCTCCTTCACTCGCGCCTTCATTTCAGTTTCCGCTAGTTCAGTTATCTCCACATGGGAGCCCAGATACTTAAAACACTGAACTTCCTCCAAGAGCTCTCCATTTAGAGGAACACAAATTTTGCTCGCATCGACAGTCCTCGAGCATCTCATTACTTTACTCTTACCCATGTTTACTCGAAGCTTCCTACTCTCACACACTCTACCAAACTCAGACACTAGCCTATATAGCTTCTCCTCTGAATCCGCAACCAGGGCCGTATCATCAGCAAAAAGCAACTGGCTCAACTGCCAACTCCGCCACTTCGCTTCCAACAGTTCCAAGCCATGACCCAGCACACTCGCGTTCACCTTTCTGACCACTCCATCTATATATAGGTTGAACAGCCCGGAAGACATCACGCAGCCTTGTATCAGTCCCCCTTTCACTGAGAGCCAATCACGCACCTCGCTTCCCACTCTGATACATGCTCGGCTGCTAACATAGAAACTCCGCACCGCTTTCAACTAATGTCCACCCACTCCATACAAACGCAACAACCTCCACAGCACTTCCCTGTCAATCCGGTCGTATGCCTTCTCCAGATCCACGAAGGCCCAGAACACATCCTTTCCTTTGGCAAGGTACTTCTCACAGACCTGTCTCAGTGCAAAAATCTGATCGGCACACCCTAGACCACTCCTAAAGCCACACTGTTCCTCTCCAATTGCGCAGTCCGCACAGTCTCTAATCCTGTTGATCAGCACTCTCCCGTACAACTCACCAACCACACATAAGAGACTGATACCTCTCGAGTTGCAACATTCATTTTTATCTCCTTTGCTCTTATATAGCGGAACAATTCAGGCACTGCGCCACTCAATCGGTACCACGCCTGCCACAAAACACAATTTCAGTAACCTCACCAACCATTCGACAATCATTACACCCTTCTTTAGGCACTCGGTCGCAAAGCCATCCAAACCAAGGGCTCTCCCTGCTTTCATCACCTCCACCGCCTCCTGCATCTTTTCCCTGGTAATGTCCGCCACAAGTCTTTCTCCCATAACCGGCATCCGAGCACCACCACCCACAGCATCAATGTCAGCCTCTCTGTCATCCTCGAAATCCAACAACCCACCTCTTTCGTACATCACCACTTTCCAACAACAACTGGGCATTTTCATCTTTCACCACTTCCTCTTTTCCGGTCTCTCCCTTTCTCAATCTCTTCACCTCTTTCCAGAAAATCTTTTTGTTCTCTTCAAAATTCTGGCACAACCGGGCATCAGCGTCCCTTTTGGGTCTCCTCACCACCCGCTTTACCTCGTTTCTCCTCTCTTCGTAGCTTTCATAAACCACCACCGGCTTCACCTGCAACCACTCCTCAAACGCTCCTCTTGTCCGTGCCACCGCCAGTTTGACCTCCTCGTTCCATTACTCGCAACCTTTCATTCTGCACCCGCCTACACGGCGCGCACCATACACCTTCGTCGCACATCTCAGCAACGCATTCCTTAACGCCTCCCATTCTTCCTTCACATCTCTCAGGTCCTGTCCTCTCATGTTGTTATGTTGTTCCCTCAACGCCTGCTGGAACTCCTCGGCTCCACTTCTCACATTCAGTCCACTCACTTTCACTACCTCTCTTCCTCCTCCCACTCGTTTGTTGCTCTTCCACTTCTGCTCCACTCTTAATCTACCTTCAACCAGCAGATGGTCAGACACTCCTCCACCTTCCCCTCTCAGCACCCGCACATCCAACAGCCTCCCCACCACTCTCCTCGATATCAGCACAAAATCCATCAGTGCTCTCTCCACCACTGCACCACGGGCCATCCTTACCCATGTGTACTTGTGGATAACTCGCTTCTTGAACAAAATGTTCCCGACAACCAACTCCTGCTCCATTCACAGACCTATCAGGTTTTCTCCACTGTCATTTCTACCGGGAAGGCCATACCTTGATATCACATTCTCCACCACTACATCTCCAACTCTCGCATTAAGGTCACCCAGTACAACTACATTGAAATGACCTTCAAAACTCTCAATACACTCACTTAGGTCAGTCCAGAATTGCTCCCTCTCCTCTGCACTCCTCTCGCTGCCAGGTCCGTAAGCACTCACAAATACCCATCTTTCTAAGCCTAACTTAACTTTCACCTACATCAATCTTGAGGACACTTCCTTTCACTCGGCAACGCTACTAGACAACCGATCACTCAATATCAAAACCACACCTTCTCGTGCCCAACCTTCCTCCACACCAGACTTTCTTCCACTCACCACACCAAACTCACATTCGCCCTTACCTTTCAATTTCGTCTCACTCAGCGCCAACACATCAAACTTCCTCCTATCAAACATTTCACCAATCTCCCTCCTCTTCACATCATTCGTACTTCAGCCATGCACATTCAGCGACCCTAACAATAGGGTTCGGAGAGGTGTGAGCCTCTCCTCCTCCCGCTCGTCTTGCCGTCTTTGAGGAAGGGTTTTACAGAGAACGGGATACCTAGCCCCTTCGCTCAGCCCCTATTAGTCGCCTTTTACGACACGCAGGGGTTACGGTAGCACGATTCTACTCCCGGCTACGGGGCGCCCTTTTAGTCGCCTTCTACGACACGCGGTGGATACGGTAGCAAGATTCTAACGCCTCGGCTACAAGAATCATGTAAAGGATATTTCCATTGATACAGCTATGCCAAGAGAATTAGTATGTTAACAATCCAAAGTAAGGTAACATACATTCCCAATTTTTTTAATATTACAGGTTTGTTGGATGGTATCGGCAAGTTTCTAGTTTCAATACACTCCAACACACCAAACGACTAACAAAAAATTGTCATTCAATCGTCAAATCAATTTGCCCTGTCGTGTATAGAACTTAATCTTGTATTCGAGGGTAGCAACGTTTATATTTGTAACTAATACTAGCACTATTTGTAGGTGGTACCCTAATACTGGCACTATTTGTAGGTGGTACCTGTGCTGGGGCTACGAAACAGGGTGTCAGAGGCAGCAGGGAGTGCACGGGGGGCTTGGAGCAGACCGCCAGCAACTTGCGCAGGTGGCAGCATTCGAAGGCGGGCAGCCGGGTAACGTGGTCATGGAGTCGCCCGTATAGCTGGGGAAAGTACGCGTTAGTCAAGGTTAACCTATCGAGACCTGATGGTTGTCTGAATAATGAACCAAACCATGAAGTAATGACGATAGTAAACTATGCAGGGTAATCTTCACCAGCTCGACAGTTGTCTGCCGTCTTCAATTTGGACCTGAGTCAAGCTTCTGCCACGTAGCAAACGTAGTATAAAATGGCCAATGGGAGAAGAAAACAATGCATTCTTACAAGAAGAAACGAATTTGAATTTCGTTATAGCTACACCTATATGCCATTTTAGCCTAGATCTGTGACGTCAGAGAAGCTAGGCCCATGCCGTACTGCAAAAGAAGACTCGCACGCCAAGAAAATTTGTTAGGGGGCTCTTAGTACTGAAAAGGTGGCCTCACAATAGGTCGTAAAATTTTCCCTCTTCGAATCTGTTTAGGCCGAGAACTTTGAAGTTATTATTTACTCACAATACTTGTTTATCGCAAACGCATCATTGGTGCACGATACATGCGATTTGGACTAATGCAATTATTTAATTATTACTATTAATTATCATACGTTGAGATTCTCAAAGTTTATTCAAATGAACACAACAGGAAGTGTTCTATATATTGAGCCAGGCATGTTCCAGTATGATTCGAGAAGATTTATGTGTACAAACTTGAAATCCATCAAAATAAACCTTGATGAAGTTAAAAACATAAACAAACAACGAAACCTATCAAAATAAACCTTTATGAAGTTACCAACATTAACAAACACTGAAACCCATCAAAATAAACCTTGATGAAGTTACAAACATGAACAAAGCCTCCATGTGAAATAGCATCGTACGACAACTCAATAGCAAACATTTCACAATTGGTTACTAACATTTCTATTTTGTACTTGGTAGCTATAGAACGAGCATCTCAATGTGTCAGCCTGCTACCGTAATAGGTATACGACGAGCATCTCAAAGTGTCAGCCTGCCCCTACTGCCACCGTAATAGGTATACGACGAGCATCTCAAAGTGTCAGCCTGCCACCACTGCCACCGTAATAGGTATACGACGAGCATCTCAAAGTGTCAGCCTGCCACCACTGCCACAGTAAGAGGTATACGACGAGCATCTCAAAGTGTCAGCCTGCCACCACTGCCACCGTAATAGGTATACGACGAGCATCTCAAAGTGTCAGCCTGCCACCACTGCCACCGTAATAGGTATACGACGAGCATCTCAAAGTGTCAAACTGCCACCGCTGCCACCGTAATAGGTATACGACGAGCATCTCAAAGTGTCAACCTGCCACCGCTGCCATCGCAATAGGTTTACGACGAGCATCTCAAAGTGTCAGCCTGCCACCGTTGTCGGCCAGGCTCTGAGAAAATTACAGGAAGCTAGATACGGGCAATTGTGACTGTTCTTTAAAATGACTCTTAAGCAAATTCCTCTGGCCGTGTGTCGCCTGTCTCCGTCACACTATTCATCACGCTAGTGTGCCGCTGGACTAGTGTAGCCTCTCACCGTTACACTAGCCACCACGCTGGTGTACTGATGGACTGGTGTAGCTTCTTACCGTCACACTAGCACCACGCTAGTGTACGGCTGGACTAGTGTAGCCTCTCACCGTCACACTGATCACCACGCTAATGCGCCGCTGGACTAGTGTAGCCGCTCACCGTCACACTAGTACCGCGCTAGTTTGCCGCTGGAATAGTGTAGCCTCTCACCGTCACACTGATCACCACACTAATATGCCGCTGGACTAGTGTAGCCTCTCACCGTCACACTGATCACCACGCTAATATGCTGCTGGACTAGTGTAGCCTCGCACCGTCACACTGATCACCACGCTAATATGCCGCTGGACTAGTGTAGCCTCTCACCGTCACACTGATCACCACGCTAATATGCCGCTGGACTAGTGTAGCCTCTCACCGTCACACTGA